>JANHFR010009746.1:37529-47794 GCA_032468015.1 Mimophis mahfalensis | reverse complement strand
GAGTCCTTCCTTCTCATTTGGTGGCCAAAGTATTTAAGTTTCATCTTCAGGATCTGACCTTCTAAAGAGCAATCAGGGTTGATTTTCTCTAGGACTGACCAGATGACTGCAAAGAAATATAAATCCTTCCATTTCCACCCCTGCCCATGACATTCAGTCAAAACTGAGGAAGATTCTTGAATAAGAAGTGAAGCATCTTCCTCAAGGAAAAAAACAACATCCGGTTGCCTTTTGAAAAAGCACCTTTGAGACTTTGGGGAGCCCCTTCCATTGACTTTGCTTGTCAGAAGCCCATCTGAAAGGTCACAAATGGCGGTCATATGAAATCCAGGACATTGCAATTGTTGTAAATATAGGCTAGTTCCAAGCACCTATATTTTGATCATACAACCATGAAAATGCTGCGACAGTTGTAAAGTGCAAGGACTGGTTATAAGTCACTTTTTTCAATGATGTTTTTACTTTGAATAGTTGCTAAATGAATGATTGTAAGTAGAGGTCTATCTGTAAAATTACCTTTACTAAGCATATGTAAGTCCCATTTTTGTAGAGGACATGTTTTTTCTAAACAATTTACAGTTTATTGTCAATGTTTATTTATTTTGCATTAGCAGGTAATTTGTCTTCAATATTATTCATTAGATTTCTTTTCTTTCTTTCTTTTTAACTCTATTCCACCCTACCCTTGTGTGTAGTTGTTGGATGTCATGGGAACCAAGTCTTGGTGCATTTTATGGACCGCTTGCATTCATTGTTCTGGTAACATGCATTTACTTCCTCTGCACCTATGTGCAATTGAGGCGTCACCCAGAACGTAAGTATGAATTAAAGGAAAGGATAGAAGATCCGCAGAGGTTGGCAAGTCCTGAACTTGGCCATAGTCACATGACAGACATTGGACCAGTTTCCCAGGCAACCTGTTCAATGATGTCTTCATCCTTGTTGGAAAACGAGCACTCCTTCAAGGCTCAGCTTCGAGCTGCTGCATTCACTTTGTTTCTCTTTATTGCCACCTGGACTTTTGGTGCCCTGGCTGTTTCTCAAGGACATTTCTTGGATATGATATTTAGTTGCCTATATGGAGCATTTTGTGTAACCTTAGGGCTCTTCATCCTTATCCATCACTGTGCAAAGCGAGATGATGTGTGGCATTGCTGGTGGTCCTGTTGCCCTTCTCGAAGGAACACTTACTCGGTGCAAGTTAACGTCCGTCCAAAAGTTAATGCCAATGGTGAAAGCCAAGCTCATGCCTCATGCCTTCAAGAATCACCATGCCCAAGTAAATCTGCCCTTTTTAATCACCCGGCCGTTAGTCACTGCAAACTCACTAACTTACAGGCTGTTCAAAACCATGTCAACTGCCTTTCGCCGGTCACTCCGTGTTGTGCAAAAATGCATTGTGATCAGCTCCTGGAAGATGAAGCTCATATTCATGTCCACAACGAAGGGACTTTCAGACCCAACATGCACATTCACAGGTGTTTGAAAAGTAGAACTAAACCACGGTATTTTAGCCGACATCGGTCTGCAGGAGAAAGGGAGTATGCTTACCACATTCCTTCAAGTATTGATGGCAGCATACACAGCTCTCATACAGACAGTCCACATAGTACACATGACAGTCACTCAGGCCACAGGCGGCCATGTTGTGCAAAAAACAGTCCCTATCCAACCATCACTCAGCCTGAAAGTAGTGATGCAAGTACTGTGATCTACAGTTGTGCTAAAGTCCCAGAAACTGAGACAGGCCCTCATTTTGAAATGCATCCACGGACACAATCCTTGCCATTTAGCACAACCAGCCACAATGGAATCCTAAAGGGAAACTTGCATGAAGCCATGATCTACAGTTCAGATAGTACAGGAAATATCAAAACAGGGCCGTGGAAGAATGAAACTACTGTGTAGTTAGTAAGTAGCCACATTTCTTGACTTGCAGCTCAAAGCATCTTAGACTGCAAACCTATGTACAGCAATTTGGGAGTAAGCCCAATGAAATCCAGTGGGCTTACTTCTGAGTAGACCTAGGTAGGTTTGTACTGTTGGTCTTTGTTTTCCTTCTAATCCGAATAAGATTCTACGCGTTGGTGTGACACATGAGATAACTGTACAGGTTTTCAACCTATTTTTTTTTCTTAGTAAGAAGAGGCTTTTAAAAATCAGGGGCAGCCTCAAAATTATTTTTTAAAAAATGAGAGAGTAACATTCAAGGGAGAACAAAAACATAAACCTAGGAAGCAGACTGAGAGGTGTTTGTTACTACAGGTAGTTCTTGACTTATGACCACAACTGAGATTAGGATTTCTGTCGTACATTGTGGCAGTCGTAAATTGGCTCCTGTTCATATGTAGAACAGGAGCCAATTTTAAAACAATTTTTAAGGTGGTCATTGTGAATCACTGCAATTGTTAAGCAAATTACACAGTTACTAAACAAATCTAGCTTCTCAAATGGGCCTCTCTCTTTTTTTGCCCAAAATCACATAACAGCAAGATGTGGCCACTGATCATAAATGTGAGTTAGTTGCCAAGTACTCAGATGGTGGTCACATGACCACAAGGGTAATCCAAGAGTGGTAAATGCAAGTTACTTTTTCCAGGACACTTAACTTTGAACTGTTGTTAAACTAAAGGTCATAAGTCAAGGACTACCTGTATCATCTAATGTGGTATTGTTTTCCTTTTATTTATTTATTTTTAAATCTGTATTGGCATCAGATACTTTTCTACACATATCAGCATCACAGCCTTTCCTTGATTATTTTTTGCAACAAAAATGGTCTTTATTAATTTTTGAAGTCAGCAGGAAAAAAAAGGATTTTATAACCAGCCTAACACAGCTTTTTAGGTCTATAAAAATGATACTGCCTCTAAAAGATCTTCTGTAGCCTATGGCGTGTAAAACCATGTAGTGTATATCACTGTTCTGTCTTCTTTCTCTTTGGAAGGGAAACACTAGGTCCTATGTTAAATCTACAGTGCTGTACTGGTTGTATTTCTTTTTTTCGTTGTTAAGATTATTGTTATTAATAATAATATTTTTAATTTCTGCATGACATCTGTCAGGATAATGCCATTTGTTGTTTTCTAATGTTGCATATGTACAAAGGGGGGTAAAAATACCCTATTGTAAAAGGCTGTGACTATCCATGTTGGTATTAATCTAGAGCGTTTCGACTCTACGAAAAGAAAAAAAAGGAAAAAAATACCTTCTGCACTCTTTTAAGTGGCACAATCCTTTCTATGAGGTTAAAAGATTGCTTTGATAAGGGTGCACTCTAACGTCTCTGCAAAGCATGTCCCATTGAATGTGGCACTGTGTATGTCTCTAGTAGCTGTCTCTCCGCCAGTTTCACACTTTGGTCCATTTGCCTTTGGGAATTAACCTGCCAGTAGCCCTGTCATCATCAGTCCAGGCAAACTAGTGCTTTCCCATTAACTCTTTGAGGACTGCAATTATTCGCTCAAGAAATAAAGTAGGACGTCAGCAGCCCAAGCTAAGCACTTTGAAAATGCATTGATATCAGTAAGACAGACAGAACCTGAGTACTGGCTTGCATTTTTTTTAAACTGAAACCCAAAGTGCTTAACTTTGATTGGATGGTTTCCTGACAATGGTTCCAGGTTGGAGGGAGGACTTATACATGCATTGTTATGCGATGATCATCATCATCACAGCAGTCTAGTCCAGGAGTAGCTAGCAAAAAGCTTTGTGACCTTGATGGCCATTCTAAGCAAACCCTGGCCCTTGTTGCTAAGGAAATGCATATAGGACTTCACTATAACAAAATATCACTTTAAGAGAAGATGTTTAAATTATGCTGTATTCAGGATGAAATCACACCTTTTTAATCTATTGCTAAAACAAAAATGGGATTGCCTTTATATTTCCATACATATTTGACCCTTCACTGATTTATTCTGTTCGGATCTAGTAATCTCGAGGGCCAACATAACTCTCTGTGAACTTTCAGCAAAAAAAGTTTTGTTTTTATTATTTTTTTTTAGGGGGGGAGAAAAATCTATCTATGGATATCTGAACACATTGCACTAATAAACATGAATAAGAGAATTACTGTATAGTTGCTGTTTAAGATTTAAAATAAGCTTTAAACTGGTGACTTAAAATGAAGGGAACCATACAACTCAAGGTGTGGTGAGAAGTGGTGATGAAAAATAATCAGTCATTCTACAGTTAAAGAAAAAAACTAGGGAAGGAATAAATAAAATCAAGATGGTGGCCACCAATCATCCACCTGAAGCCCTGCCTCTTTTTTATATGTGTTGTAAAAAAGGGGACCAGCTTCAATCACTTAGCTGTGCCCCCATCTGGATTTTTTTTTTTAGCCACCTCTTTGCAGATATTCTTGAAACACTCAGTATGATGTGGACATTAGAAGTCAATTGATAAAGATGTCACACATTCAATTAACCTTAATAGTTTGTTTCTTGGAGAGAGAAAAAAACCCTTGTTTCACATCAATGGGCTTCTGCTCCCGACGATCTTAATAGAGCTCAGTTCATTATCTGTATTATTATCAGCACGTTCTAAATCCATTTATGTTCCCTATGACTCTTTTTCATCACACTGTACATAAACAAATGATTTTTAGTGGGATACTATAAAAATGTGGGTCAGAAGAATATGTTCTGCAGTCTTTGCAGGTGGAGACAAAGTACTCAAAGGGTTAATGCTCAGTATCTGAGTGCAAGGAATTAAACTTTTTCTTTTTGGTATTTTTATAAAATTCAAACACACACACCTATATGTGTATATACAGTATATCTATATATATATTGTAAATTGTAGCAAATAATGTATTCATTGTGTGTGTGTGTTTACACACACTCTTATGTGTGTTTTTCAAAAGTGAACACAGGAGAATGCACTAAGGGGGTGTTGAGATATGAGCAGAATTTCATCTTTTCATGATTGCTTCTTTTAGATGATGAAAAATTCCCGAGCTTTATTATGTATCTGCTGTATATGCTTGAACTGTCTCAGAAACTAAAATACAGTATTTTGCATTGTGAGTATAATATATTTCCTAATTTTTATCATTTATTTTTTTCATGGACACAATATCATCAATCCACAACATCAGTGAAACTCTGTAGACACATAAATATGCTATTCAAAGCTACTTTTCTGTATCTCAGTGGTATTTATAATATTCTGTATTAGCTACGTTCTACAAGATCTTTATACAAAATCGTTTGCACATCCTGAGATACAGGCAAAATAGTCACCTTGCAGAAATACACCCACAAAATGTTTCCAGCTTATCTTTCCCCTTGCCAACATTGTTCTGTCTTTAAGAAAACCAAACAAAGATAATGAAATGGGTGCTGCTTTTCACACACACACAAATCTTTGGCATAAATCTCTCCTGAAAACTAATGTCCACCATTAGTACAACTTTCGTATTGTGTCTGAAGTTAGCAAACTTTTCTGGGCTAATTTGGAAGTAATGTTATGCAATAATCTGTTTGCATTTTTTTTTTAGAAAATATACAATATAATAACAGAGTAGGTAATTATGATATTAAATAAATTAAAAATATTTTCTAACATGAAATGTGACCCAAAATCATTTTGTGTTTTTGTCTCTCTCTTTCTCCTCTTTTTTCTTTAATTTAAAAATTTATGCTCAGTATTTTTTTCTGATTATTAGCATAGATTATTTGTTTTATTCCCTTTGCCAGGTTTTAGAATCAGATATGGGACTGTATTTAACTTCAAGGCTTCTGTACATGTAATTGAATCAGAAATTGCCTAATCTAAGCATCTGAGATTACCATATGCAAGTTCTGGTTACACGAAGCAGAAATACAATTGTTCATAGGGAAATAAGGATAATTTTTCCCAAGACATATCTTCAAAGGAATCTAGCAATTTGCATGCCTCTATCTTTTCCTAAAAATAAGGAATTTCATTACATACTGTATCCTGCCTAGTGCCGCAGGATTTAAATCCAATAAGACTGGAATTATGTTGGCAAAACCAGCAAGCACAGATTTCCTAAACTCTTGCGCCCTGAAAATCTGGTTTCCTCTCTTCATCTTTCTAAAATAAATTTTGAAAATGCTCTTGAGAGGAAGAAGAAGAAAGCTCATTACACCAAAGTTGTGGCATATGAATTTAATAAATTATTATAGGCTCATGCAATTCTAGATTTCACAAGATTACACACTTTATCTCTAGTGAAAGATGAATTGTAAAACCCTAAACCTTAAAATATTCTGAGTGTAAAAGATTTGGTTAGACTTGAAAGGAAAATTTGTTATCCTACACCAGCGGTCGTGGACCCCAGGCCATGGACCAGCACTGGAAGCAGCCTGCCAGAAACCAGGGCACACAAACAAGGGAAGCCCCATCCGCAGGATGCAGCCAGTATGCGAAAGAAACCATGCTGCCTCCCGTCTGCAGAACAACCTCTCTCCACAAAACCAGTCCCTGGTGCCCAAAATTTTGAGGCCTGCTGTCCCCAGAAATCTGACTTTTTCTGGAAACAAGAAAGGTCTTAGCAGCAGGAGTCTCACAATGCAAAACAAATTTGGAATGTCTGTCCCAAATTTAATCTCTGGTATCTCCAGGTTGAACTTGGGAAACCTGCTCCTTTTGAAATTTCTACATAGTTCAGTAGATCAGAATTTGGAACATTGGGAAGGGCAAAATGGATTCTGGGGTAAAACCAGCATCCCCCTTTCATCTGTCTAATACATCTCTTACCTACAAACACATATAAGCATACTGTTGTAATATGCCAGTTTGGTATTGGGAGGCCAGTTTCCAGCCTTAACCACGCACCAAACTGGCATATTATAAGTTCTAGTCCTGCCTTAGGCACAAAGCCATGTCAGAATATTGTTGGCCATGATTGCTGAGTCACACTGAAGGTCATCTGACCATCTCCAATAGTTACCTGATCTCCTCCAATAACATACGGTCAAAGCGGAAGCTCCTCCTACTGAATAAAAACCCTCTTGCCCTTTTTACTTTTTTTTCTCTTCTGCTGTTCTTGTCCCTTGCACACACACACCCTTACTTGCACACATGGAGTATACTTAGATAGCTTAATTAAGGTTTTATCTCTTTATTGTTTAATTCCCTTAATAAATACTTTATATTTGAATGGAGCAGACTTACGTCCTGTTTTATCACAGATACGTGACCAAACGATCCAATCCCCTCTAACAAGCCAGTTAGCTAATCTTGTCCCAGTCACTCCCCCTCAGCCTTAGGAAGGGGGCAAGGGCAAACCACTTCTGAAAACCATGGTTCCTCCCCCCCCAAAATGGAAGGACTTTTCCAGCCATGAATCAAAAACTGACATTAAGACACTTTTTAAAAAAATCCTTCAAATTGGATCTTCAGGTTGGATCTTCAACCTCAAATTTAAAATAAGACACACATCCACACAAATAACCTGCTTGCCGTTGTTTTACCCACATGGTTTGACTCGAATAAACTTTCATCCCAGGCCTCTATAAAGAAACTTTAATCTGGAATTTATATTCCGTGGCATTTCTGCATTTATGGTTGGTTTGAGTTTTGTTAAATCTGGCCACTGTACAGAAGATAGCAACAGTTTTTCTCTCAAGCTTGCCTGCTCTGCCTATGGATGTGGTGAAGATCCTGGATGGGGATGGGTGAATGCCCTATCACACAGCACCCAGATTTCCATATTTAATGTCCACAATGAGCTTTTCAACTAATTCCTGTATTAGTTCCTGTATTGTTAATTTCATTTTGTTTATTTTCTTGAAATACTGAGTACCACACCTGTTCTGAAAAATCAAAATATAAGTTAATTCAGAATGAAATTGTCACAAAATATGTAATGTTTTAGATGCACATACACATTTCTTTTCCAGAAGAAAGAATAAGAGCTCTCCCCCTTAATTTGGGAAAACAAATATATAGGATCACTTACTATGTTGTAAGAAACGTTTGGAGATATATATATTTTGGCTTTCGGGGAGCTAGTTTATTTTTTCAAGTTAGTGCTAAGTTTCTTTAATATCTGCCTGGGCAAGATATCATTCCAAAAATTGGTCTGAGACAGTATTTTAGCCGCACCATTCCTTTAAAATCAGAACAAAATTCTGTATCTCTAGTTCTGAAGTGTTCCCTTACAGGAAGTTTTGCTATCTACCACTGCCTCTTCATTTTGGCCATCTGCTCACACATTCTAGCAGGATTTGTATTTCATATGTACTTGTTTCCAAACTTCTCTTCAAGGCATTTCCATCACACTAAAAGCTGTCATCCTGGAACTTTGCCTAGAATTTCCAACAGTGGCTCTTTCTTCATCATCTATTGCTATAGTATTTCTACAATCTGTTCTGTATTAATAACCACTTAAGAGAGAATAATGGCAGAAGCAATTTTAGGATTCGGTCAGTTCACATGCTCTTCTAGCCATGATTTCCCCCTTCCAAAATTACCAATTTCTATGAGCAATTTGGAGTGCTACATGTTCATTCATTCTTTGTTCAAAAGAACTTGGCAACCAGAACAGAAATTAGCACTTGAAGCAGCCCTCAGAATAAAATAGAATTCAAGAAAGGGCTGAACCTCCGTTGCATTTCATTTCTAATGCTGATTTGCATGAAATAAGTTCACCAAACTTGCCTTTGACAAAGCATACAGCTTGTTTTATAGATACATGAAACAATAAAATTGCAGGTGGATGGATGAAGAAAAAATGGGAATGTATTAACATAAACATGGTTGAATATTATCTTTCAATGTGCCTGATTTTAACCATTAGGCATACATCTTTCCAGAGGAATGCAAATTCTGATTTTATTTATATGCATTAATGTGTGTTTCCTTTTCCAGTTCTAAAAATGAAAGCATTCACTTTAGATCCATGTTTCTCAAACTGTAGCAGTTTTAAGATGTGTGACTCCAACTTCCAGAATACCTCAACAATATGTTGGCTGAGGAATTTTGGGAATTGAAGTCCACACATCTTGAAGTGGTCAGTTTTAACAAAATACAAAATTGTACAACATTTTAATAGGAGGATTGGATTGGGTTCCTCTTCATACATATCCAGCCTCTTATGATTCATTATCAAAGGTTTTAATATTTGTGTTATAGTTCTAATCAATTTTGCAACCAAACTGTTTGGAATTTTGAAATCATGTTTTAAGTATCCTCTCAAAATGGCAGCCATGATGGGCGTGGCCAGTCACAAAAGCTCTATTTACCCAAAGCAAAACTGGTAAGATTTAATTCATTCTCTACCCTCCCAAAATATTCAGTGTCATCTCTGTTCTTTTATTCTGACCAAAGAATGCCTTCTATCAGCCATCTATCATTTTTAATTTCCATTACTGTATCTGGAGGATACACAAAAATACAATTTATACTCAAAGTGGTGTAAAGTTTTGCAGTAGAACAATGGCTTCCCATTTAAAAGATAAGCAAAATAAAGTGTTACCTCATGAATACCAAAGAGAATGCCAAATAATACGGGCACTTTGATGCTGATAGAGTAGTAGACCTACATGGTTAGAACTATTGTTCAAGGATGAAAAGAATAAAATACAAATTAAAGAACAGGAACATTTTTTAAAAAGAGCAAATCTTTGAATAAGTATAAAAGAAAGTATCCAACCCTAACCAATAAAAAGAATTTAGTTTCACTTGATCTCATTATGTATAAACTTTATAGACTTATAGAAATCTATCCTTTTACCTTATTGCATTCTGTGATTAAGGACTTGTATGACTGTGTATGCATCTGAAAATTCTCAGTGATTAAAGAAGCAGCTTGATTATTAGATCATAATGCATCTGCAAATGAAAAAACAAAACAAAATCCCCACAAGAAATCAAAGCAATTTACTACAGACCCTTCTCATTTTTCAGTTGACTTGACATGCCATAACTAACATTAGAACTGGGTCTTACCAAAACTATTCCTTTCTGAGCATTGCTTTCATCTTTGGTATTGTCAATCCATACGGAAAACATGAGATTAATATTATCTTACTTATGTGAGCCCCCTTTATGGATCGCTGCCTTCCGCGGCAAAGGGGCTTGCGTAGCGCAATGAAGTCATGAGCTATGCCCTGCAGGGCCACCCAAGACAGACAGGTCATAGCAGAGCATTCCGACAAAATTTGATCCACTGAAGAAGGAAATGGCAACCCACTCCAGTATCTTTGCCAGGAAAACCCCATGGACAGTACTAAAAGGCAAAAAGATATGACGCTGGAAGATGAGCCCCTCAGGTCGGAAGGTGTCCA
>JANHFR010009746.1:4759-16312 GCA_032468015.1 Mimophis mahfalensis | reverse complement strand
GTACTCTGTCTGTCAGATCTAGTTCCTTAAATCTATTTGTCACCTCTACTGTATATTCATTAGGGATATGGTTTAGTATCATTTGCAAATTTGATAAGTTCCCTTTCTGTTCCATCATCTAAGTTGTTTATGAAGATATTAAAGAGTACTAGGCCAGTACCACTAGGAACTACTAAGAACTGGTGTCAGCCAGTTACAAATCCATCTGGTGCTGATGCTATCTATCCCATCTTTTTCTAGCTTACCAAGAGGTAGGTTGTGGTCTACTTTGTCAAATGCCTTACTGAAGTCTAAGTATGCTATGTCCACAGCATTTCGCTGGTCTACTAATTTGGTCACTAATGATGAAGGAGAGGTCTGTCTTGCTAAAGAAGAGAGTACTACAAATAAAGAATTAAAGTTAAAAGGGGAAGAAGAGTAGATATTTTGAGCGCAGTACAGCATACTTAAAATATAGAAACATATAATGTCTTTCAGTGTTCCAGGTTCCATGGAGGATGTTGGTCAATGAGATGTTTAACAGAAAAAGGATTTACAATTATATTTAAAGGTAATGAATATGCGATTCAGAACGTGCCAGAAGGGATTGCCAGAGCAATAAAAGAAAAGTCTGCTATCTCTACAAGCAAACAACACAGAGATTTCATTCATATTTGGCATCACCATTTAGGGTGTAGGCTTCCCCAAGGCAGACTGGAATTACAATGGATAATCTGGAGACCTTTTAGGATGACCTCATGCTCTGGAGTGATTAGATGTGAATGTTGGATCACAGTTAAAGCAAAATGCAGCTCCTTGTCCACAGCAAGTCCAAAGAGAGCTAAGAATTCTTTTGCATGCAAGCATAACGACACATATAAATCACAAGGCTACTGAAACTTCTGGGAACCGATACTCACAATGGCAAAATCAGAGCAAATAATTTTTTTCAGTGCAAGCTTCACCATAAGAACAGACAGCGGAGGTCAATTTACAGAAAGAAAAGTGGAAAGCTTTTTAACAATATCAGAATCAAATTCCTTATCTGCCAGAGCAAAACGAGGAATGATTAAAAGACATAGTAAGTTATACTCTGGCTGAAACTGAATCAGAAAGACATTGAGGTAGGGCAATATTGACATTTAGGTTTATATCCAATAGATTCTACTTCAAAGCAATGAATATAATGCTATAAAAGCTTTGGCACTGGAAAAAAAACAACATATACATATGAGATATTGAATGTAAAGCCCAGTTAGAAAAATACAACAATGGTTTTAGATCCGGAGATCAGGCGCGGGAATGAGGACTCGGGAAGCCAAGAGTGATTTCACACAACAGCTCTTTTAATCATAGTGAGGACCCAGCAACTGGCTGGGAGAAATGCAAGTCTTTAAATACTGTTGGGACCAGCCCACTAGCCAATGAACTTGCGGGGATTTCCCACCGAAACAATTCAAATACTTAACAAATGGAAGTGATTTAAAATCCATAGGGCGCAAAATACTGAATCCAAGTACAGATAAACGCACATTGTGATATTTTTTTTTTAAAAAAGCAAAATTTATATGAAAAGCAATCCTGTACTCTCAGTTTATGCAATTTAAGTCCACTGGGCAAGACAGTGTAATAGCAGTTCTATCCATTCAATGCTGTGTCTGGGAGAAGAATGAGAACACATCGCAGTAATAAATAGGAGAAACCATGGACAACATCACAAGCAGGTGTATGTAACAGCTGGGAAATACCGCATGAACTGAAGGACTGATGACACCCATAGGCCATATAGACCCAGAGTAAGATAATGGATCCTGGACTAATTCTGGCCAATGAAGCAGGAAATCTGCAATGCTAGGATTAATTAATGAGACATACCTGGGGGGCAAAAAGATGATTTAGTACACCTCAGAAAGTTGGAAGGTTCCTTCAGTTCTCAGCTCTAGTCTTGGAGATTTGGCACTGAGTGATAAAGAAATGGTCTCAGTGCCTCCCAGGCACAAATATGCACAAATCCACACCAACCAGGATTAGGCCAGGAAAACCTGGCATTGGATGTCCCTGGAAGCTCTCCAGCTGCACACCTGCATGTGATCAAAGTCTGGAAACACATGACTAGAAACCTCCCCTGGATCTGACAGGAGGTCAATGGATTTGGGGGAATGCAAAAGCAGTGAGCCAGGGATCTAGAAGTTTGGCAACAGTGAGCCATTTCACATTACACAAATGTTTTTGGCATTGTATTGACCTGCATGCTGAATTAAATTATGCTTTATGGCACTCAGTTTCTCCCACTTCATGTTCATATATTTGTAAAATAGATTGTCCAAATGTTTTCCCATTTGTGGCATTTGTGAAACCATATGTAGTTGTCCTGAACTTATCCCTGCACATCTAAGCCAATGGGACAGGTGACCACAAAGAAATCCAGGACTGTCGGCTAGACTGGGAAAGAAAAAAAGAAAAAAAAAATCTAACTAAAGACTGGCAAGCCACTTCTATATTGCTGCCAAGAAAATTACATGGATGCATCCTTTTAATCATTTTTTTTTAAATTTTTAATCCCATTTATATGCCGCCCTTCTCCGGAGACTCAGGGCGGCTTACAATCTGTTTAAGCACAAATCAATGTGCTTAGCAATAGTGTCACAGTGGGCTTGAAGAAATGTTTACCTTTACTTTTTGTAAGACTATTTTTGTTTTTGGGACAGAAGTGTTAGCAATATGCTCATATACTGACACGAAATGCTCTCACACAAAGAATTCCTTTTCCTGATATTTTTCCTAAAATATGTGCCGTATGCAGCCAAGGAGGAATGGTCTTAAATGGTACCGCTGATTATGTGAATTAATGAGCAGGTATGTGCATGGAATGAAGGCTGTTGCTGAGTACATTGTAAGCCGCCCTGAGTCTTCGGAGAAGGGCGGGATATAAATGGGAATAATAATAAAAAAAGAATATCTTTGTTTGATATGAATATAAAGAATTGTATCCTGTTTTTTCAGTATCTCCTGTGTTCTGTGATATACACTGTGCAGCTGTTTAGATGAGAGCTATTTTAAAGCCTTCCCTCCCCTCTTCTTGAATCCATGGGAAGGTCATTTCCTGCACCAAATATGGATTTCGTGTAAATTGCTGCGAACAAAGTTGATAGGAAATAGACTGAAGAATGGTTAAATACAACATAAGTATATTCTTCAGGCATGCTACCATTTTTGTCAGTGATTTATACATGATATTTACATGTTGTGCCATTACACAAATGACTTAGGCTGGCTGGAAATAAAGATACCATGCTACCTTTATATTTGCTGGCTGAGGAATTCTGGAAGCTGAAGTCCAAACTGTTAGAATATTAGTTAATCTCATAACTGGTTGTGTCAGATAAAGTAAGCCATGTATGTTAGTTTACTGTAAATGTGAAATACATCTTTAAGACTGTGTTAGTTTAAGAAGCCTATGAGTTAGCAATGATTGTAATTATACTGTATGCTAATTCAGTGAGTTGCCTGATTGTCTGTTTGAGGCAATTACACTGTAGATAAGTATCTGTTGTTTGCAATAGTAGTTTGTGGGTTATGGAGTTTGTTGGAGAGAACTATGAGACAGAAAGTTAGTAGTAATTTGCTGTGTTTGCGACTGTAACTGGACTATTCAACTCATCAAATAACTTTCAGCCCATTTCTAACTGTCATGATCACTCTGGGTATAACTCTGTTCATTTAGTCTCCATGAGTACTCTTAAATTTCCAAACAATTGTATGATATCATCTTGCTTTGTTGGGCGTCTCATTATTCCACTTCTGGAAAACATTGTTTCAATATCATGCAATGG
Source organism: Mimophis mahfalensis (assembly GCA_032468015.1). Classification (NCBI taxonomy): domain Eukaryota; kingdom Metazoa; phylum Chordata; class Lepidosauria; order Squamata; genus Mimophis; species Mimophis mahfalensis. The sequence continues at coordinate 12,500 of JANHFR010009746.1, read as the reverse complement.
GTAGGCTCAGAATCCCCATTAAGAGACAAGATTGGGAGATTGTTTTGATGTTGTATTTTCCTTTAGGACAGATTTTTGCTTATCATTTTTAGGATGTGAATTACACCTGTTATTTCTGAGAAATGTTAGAATTATGCATTTCACGCTTGTGCTGGGTTATTTAATCCACCTTGAAAATTAAACACAAGTGGATTGCTTTACATACCATGGTAGGTCATAAGCCATAGCTTTTAAAGCCCAGTGGCTGACTTAGACAACACACTAAATCATAACCCACTAAGCCACATTTTGGCATTGTGTGTTTTCTTGACTTTATATGCACAGATGCTGCCCCATATTTATAATATCAATGCTGTGGTTTGTAGGATCTCACTCTGCCAGCCATATATGCTGAGAAATCATGAAAAACAAAAACCTAAATCTATATTTTTCTGCAACAAAGCATGAGAACATTACTGTAATATGTTGCAGCAGATATTATAATTTTATAATCATTTGTGGAAAAGCATCTCTCTTTTGTGTGGAGAGGCATGTTATGGATGTCATATATCCTTGGAAATGCCAAAAAGGCCTGAAAACCTAATGTATTGCCTTTCAACAAGAAACAAATAGGCCATCAGTGAACAAGCTATTCAGGGATACAATGCATAAAACGTTATTTCTGTTGTAATCCTAGCAATTTAAATGAACATGGAAAGTATCTGACATTTTTCACTCTCTTCAGCCAGCTTCCTTATTTCTCTGTTAGCTCTTTGTAAAAGCACAAAATGAGTGCTGGCTGAGATTCATAAAAAGAACACTTTGTTTCAACTTTGTGAATATTTTTTTTCATCACTATTGCAAAGTCTTTGGGGAAAGCAGAAAGAAAACTTTTCTACTTATGTTTGCAATTCATTGAGTAAATTTCTTCCTTTTACTTTTCTTGCTCTTGAGAATTAAGTCAAAGTTTAAGAAGTAGACAAGCAAAGTGTCTCTTCCCATTTCTATCTTGGGAGTATTCATTCCTGTAATTATATCAAATTGTTGGGGGGTGGGATGGGAATGGATGCAGGCTTTAGCAGTGAAACATGCAAATTGAATAAGCTTATTTAAATCTACACCTCCTAAATCCTAAATAATGTCTTCTTAAAACAATAACTGAATGGTATATTTGACCTTACTTCAATCAAATCACAATAAAATCTTTCATCCATCTTTTAACATTCTTAAAATGAAACAGTATACATGTTTTTTCTTGGGAGAAGTTAACGAAGAACTAAAATATTTCTGGCTCTTATGTCACTTACTGGTACATTTTTTCAATGTTTAGGGTATTTGTGTTCACCTGAGAACTGATGTACTATAATGAAGCCATGAGCCACTGCTATAACAACATAATCCAAAATTAGTCCATATGTAATTATTAAAGTTTGTTCTCGATAGTTTAAAAGTAGGATGCAACTTATCTCCGCACTGATAAGAGATTGCACTTTAAATCAGGAAGCACCAATTAAGAGCTTCATCTAGGTAGATATGAAAAAGCACATTTTGAGAGCTTCCGGGTAGAAGGCTTCCAATGAGTACCACCCAGAAGATACTGTCTAGATCAGTGTTTTCAAATCTGGCAAGATTTCATATCTTGAAGATGTGTGGACTTAAACTCCTAGAATTCCCCAGCCATACAGTTTAAAGGTGAAGTCTGCGTGACTTAAAAGTTGCTAAGTTTAAAAAACACTGGTCTAGACCAGGGGTGGGCAACTATTCCCTCTTTATCACCTGTGGACTTCAACTCCCAGAAGTTGGCTTGTTGAATTTATTCATTGTTAGATTATAAAAAATGTAAGGTTTGGTGCATTTAAAATGTCCGACTAAGCCAGGCCACACCACACTCACTCAACCGGCGCCAGGCTGTCTGCTGCTAGGCAGACTTTGCTGCCCAAATGTATCCATGTGAGCTGTCAATCACAGGCTAAGTAGAAACCTATAAATATGGGAGGCTCACACATGCCTCGTACTCTCTCGTTATCTACAGTCCTTAACTGTTGTCTATTTGATATGACCTGTATGCTGACTACCTTGTGAATGATCCTATAACCGCTTGCACAGATGCATATAGACTGTAAATAAACTCCTTTCCTTCTGGACAATGAATGCCTCGATCTTCTAACTCCGTTCCTGTAATCCATCGACCTCCAAATAGTTGCAAGTTTTCCTATTTAAGGGGCTAGCAGAGTAAAATCTAACTCTGCATTCAGACCAATCAATAGGAGAGCCAGCAAAGCTGCTCCCCTCTTGAATTTAACCATGGCTCATGCTCTCTCAAGAATTCTGGGAGTTGGTCTTAAAGGGGGAATAATTTCCCAGCCCTGGTCTAAATCTTTTCCTGGTGGATTTCATGTAAGTGGAAAGAAACAAATGATGGAACTATTAGGACAGGTAGCTCTCGACTTATGACATGAAGCAGATGTGCCTAACTTCCTTTGCTGTCTCCTTTTGGGACACAGCTTCTCTGGCAATGGTTTCCGTACATGCCACTTTGGAACATTGTGCTGTTTTGGTAAATCTGCACTGACTTCAAAAGGATGCAGTGTGCTTTATGAAGCTCGGTTCCTCCGGTGGCTGGGTGCAAAAGGCAAAAGGTTGGTTGGTGTACACTGTAGGGAATGAGGCAAGAAGGCAGCTGGGTGAACATATGGTTGCTGGGGCTTCATGACTACTGCAGCTTGGCATTATAACTGCTGGGGCGGGCTGGGGAGCCACCTTAGGAAGCCAGAGAAACTGTAGCACCTGGGGTAATATAATGGAGACAGGTCTGAAAAGGAGACAGCAAAGAAGGGAGGCGTGCCTACTGAAAGTTAGACTACTTACTCTAGTCCTACAATTTTCTTGGCAAGACTTTAAAAGTGGTTTGGCTTTGCCTTCTTCTGAGGAGTCAGAATGAATAACCTAAGAATACTTTTTCAGGCTTTGATGCCTGAAAAAGGACTAGAACTCCTGGTCTGCTAATTTATGGTCTGGTGCTTTTAACATCATACCAAACTAATTCTCAGGGCAGGTGATTAAATCCAACAGATGCAGCCTCAGCTGTTATTTATATTATTAATCAAACTTGTATAGCTGCCCGTCTCACCAAACGTAATTCTGGATGGCACACAACAATCATATAAAAGCTACAAATATAGAAGTGGCATATATATAAAAAATAAAAAAAAATATACTTATTGAGAAATAAATACTATAAACAAATATACAAAGCCCTAGACGAAGAGAGTGGCCACCTCAGCAACAGAATTATGTCGTGCTACTTAGATAGAATATTCATTTTTGGTCCATGGCCTTTTCTCTCTTTTAAATGCTTACTGATCTTTCAAGTCTGAATTTTAAGACAGTGACTAATTGCCTAATTCAATTCTTCACATGGGCTGGAAATGAAACATGACTTATGCTGTTCTTGGGTTGAGAACAGAAAGTATCTGGGCAAGAGCAGAGGGATCTGGAAATGACGCTTTTCATATGGTATGTGTATATATGTATTCTAAAATGTGTATATATGTATTCTAAAATGTGTATATATGTATTCTAAAACAGCACATGCTGCATAAAATAATTTTAAATCCTTCTTTGAAAAGTTCCTATCTGTTTTGTTACAATGCATTTATAAAGTTTAAATCATTGTTTAAAGTAATCAAAACCTAAGGCAAATGTTAGAGCAGATAGGCCTGGGTCACAGTATCCTTTACTTCAACTGTACCTCCTGTACAGTATAGTATGATTTACATTAATGGTCAAATGAACTCCAATGATTCACGTATAAACAAGAACAACATATGTCAGCTTCCATATTGATTTGATGTGAGCAGAGCCAGTCAGGTTTTTTCACATATGAAATTGTTTCGGAACATGTTTTGGGTACAAAGTACATTTGATTCAGTTTGGATGGAGACTCCTTTAGGAAAAATTCATATTACTCTATAAAAGAGTAATTTAGCTTTTCCTGGCCAAATATGTGTCTCTCTAACAGCTGTGTGATGGGCAGAAAACTTGATGGACAAACTTTCCAACAAATTAAAGATATATCAATGGGATCATTACTTTCAGGACTTATAGTGGAAGTTGTTATGCAACATCTGGAGGCCATACCAGTTCCACAAATACAATTCAAAATATGGATCATGAAGACAACACCTTCACCATAATAAAAAAGAACCAATTACAGAATACCCACATAACCATTAACAACATTTTCAAAGGAATCCGGTTTACCAAAAAAGAAGGAAACAAAAACTCACCACCCTATCTGGACATCCTGGTCACCAGCAACCACAATGGCAAACAAGAAACACAAGTATGTGAAAAAGACCACCCACACCAACCAAGTGCTCCATTACCAAAGCAGCATTAGGAAAAATTATTTATTATGAAAGTTAAAGGTGCTTCTGAAAAAATTGTGTACCATCCCAGTTGACTTAATGCGATAAAAGCACTAAATATTACTTTTTGTTTAGTGTATTGTGCAATGTGTTGATGTATCAAAAAATGTGCACTAGATTGGCATAGTAGCATATCTCCACCTGCAGTATTATTTTTTTAAAAGGTTTTTAAGGAAAGCTTGATTTTTTTTCCACTTGGTGTGTAAAATTGGAAAACAGCAAGCGGCTTCTATATATGATTAATAGTGAAATTAAACTTGAAACCATCTGGCTACAGTCCTACACACACACGTAAGTGGAAATAAGTTTCATTAAACAGAAGTTGCTTTTAAATAAATAAAACATAGCATTATAATTGCTATTGATTTTTAAGCCATTTGTAGAAAGGTACAAAGCAGTAAAGGTAATTTCCATTACAAAGAAAATTATAAAACCATCAAGATGATAGGGCACATATCCTGTTATCTTTCTTTCAAAAGCTTCAAATGTCTAAATTTCTTTTGGTTTTGGACTCTCTTTTTAGAAATATGGACACAATTAATAGGCTCTCTGCCAAGGTATTAAAAGCTGATTATCAAGGGTGGATGGTATTTGATGCAGGCTCTGTTAGGGAGAATAATTGATAGGTTTGTGTATGACTAGACAAGGGTGGTTTCATCTGAAACGCAGCCCATTTTTATCTCATTAATATTAATACATTAATAATATTTAGTATGTGTCAAGTACAAGAAGAACTTGGCACAGGAAGAGGAAGGATGCATTGCCAAATGTTTATAATGTTAAGCTAGTTTATATATTTTTTTTCCCAAGCAAAGAAGGAGAACCAGTCAGTAATTAATTTCCTGAATAAGCAGCATGAAAAGGTTACACAGAAAAATGTCTGTTTATTTGTGGGAAAGAACTTGTTCACTTTATGATTGAGTTGGGAGCTGCATCTGCTCCAACATGTTGACCTGAAAAAGTTACCGGTAAAACATCTGTATCTATTTCAAACACTCCACATTAGCATTCTCATAGACGAAGCACAGGCAGGGTGAAAGAGACAGGGATACCAAATAAATCCACGAGTTTTTAGCTACCAGCCACAGCCTCTTATGATCAATAAGTTACGAAGTGCTAAAGATTGATTGTAACTAAAATTACACTAGCATCTACTGTGTCTCAGTAGTTTCCATACTATCAACCATACAGGATGCCTAACTGAGATCTGGCTCTGTTTGAACAAAATGTACCAAATACATTTGATACCGCTCTGATCCTCAAAAAAATTCACCTTCTTTTCTAGGTTTTATGATAATGGTTGAACTGCTGGCTTCTCTGGGATTTGCTACATGTTGGATTTTTCAGAATGGCTATCTTCTGTCTTCTATCATCGCTTATAAATCCACTTCATGAGGACAAGAGAGAGGCATTTTTTAAAGCAAATACTTAGAGATGTGGTGTTTATGTTTTGGAATAACCTTTCCTGAAAAGTTTATTTAGGCCCAATAAAGGAGAATATTTGTAGCTCAGGGCTGGAATGAGGGGTCCTTGGTGCTGTCTGAGATTGGTGGTTTGCCTGCAGATGTTTCATTACCCTAACTAGGTAACATCATCAATGCTAGTAAGGAGTAGGGTTTGGTCTCAGTTTATATTCTAGTGGCTTGCCCTGGGATCAGAGGTGGTATTCAGACAGTTCTGGAGAACTGGTAGCAATAATTTTGACTGATTCAGATAACTATTTCTGATTGGTCGACACCCAAAAATACCACCTTTGATTGGCCGACAGGATAGCCACACCCACTAAGCCACGCCTACAGAGCTGGTAGTAAAAAAAAATTGAATCCCACTATTGCCTGGGATGGCCTTAAAAGTTCTTTGGTTAGGCTGTTTTGGCTTGTTTGGCAGTTCCTTGATTGGGGTATTGTTTACTTGGCGGTTGATCTGGTCTTGGAGTTCATCTGGGTAATGATTGCTGGTGGAGAGGTGTTTTGGTCCTGCCAAAACAGGACTAATATACTATGCAAAAGAGGCAACCAACAAGCCAAAAAGGAAACCAAAGGACCAAAACATCTCCCCACCAGCAATCAGCACCCAGATGAGCATAAATCAACTCCAGGTTTAACATCAGACCCACAATCAAGTAGACAACATCCCAGTTGAGAAACTGCCAAACAAGCCCACAGTAAACAGCGCAACCAAAGAATTTCTAAGAGGTGTCAAACTGGCAGTCCACAGGATAGATGCATCACACGCAGGCAATGCCCAGCCCAGCTCCGTGAAGGCAAAAAAGTCATGATGTGTCACATGACATCAATGTGATGCGACAAGTTTGACACCTGTGCTTTAAGACCACCCCAGGGCAAGCCACTAGAATATACCCCACTCCTTAATAGCACTGATTATGTTACTTTGTTTGGGTAATGAAGCATCCTACAAGAAAACAAGCAACTTCAGAGAGCACCAAAGACCCCTTACTTAGTGCCTTCTCCTTCAGATTCTTTTCTTCCTGCAGTACTCTTTCTACCACAGCAGGACTATTATAACTTGAATATGTCAACGTAGACAGGTAAAATAAAGAAGTTGAATATAAGCCCGAAGCTTCAGTGATGGGATCACAGCATTTCCTTTAAATATTCTTGGAATCTTGTAACAAATGGCAGCTACTTGGACAAAGTTTTGACATGATCTCTGGCTCCACAAAATGAGGCCATAGACTCATTGATTCAAGGAGATACTCTAAAATTCTTTGGAGCCCCATTTCACCATCCATAGTAAATAACATTCCAGATGGTCCAGCAATATGAAGCTTGGGCAGGGATTGTGTATTTTCATTTGATCTCCATGGAGATGGGGGAAAAGAGGGAAGGTAATGCGTGTATCTGTAGTAATCCTTACAAATAGAAATTTTTCTTTGGTTTTCAGCTTAGAGGTGGCAGATTGTATAATGCATCCCAGCTAAAAGTTTCTGTAAATCACAATCATATTATATTTGTGATGTTTATAGACCACGGGCGGGAACTGCAGCACAAAATCAGCCAAAAAAGCACCTGCTTATAAAGGTTAGAATATAGAAAAATTCATATGTATCTTCCTGTGCACTGTGGTTCTGATTCAAAATAGAGCAACACATTTTTTTTAAAATCCCATTTATATGCCACCCTTCTCCGGAGACTCAGAGCAGCTTACAATCTGTTAAGCACAAATCAATGTGCTTAGCAATAGCCTTCATTCCTTGTACATGCCTACTGATTAGCGGCATTTTTACAAAGTCACCTTATTGCCCCCAGCAATCTGGGTCCTCAGTTTACCTACCTCGGAAGGATGGAAGGCTGAGTCAACCTTGAGCCTGG
>JANHFR010009743.1:5981-20324 GCA_032468015.1 Mimophis mahfalensis | reverse complement strand
AGATAGATAGATAGATAGATAGATAGATAGATAGATAGATAGATAGATTTGGGACGAGCCTCGGTGGTGCACCAAGTTGAGTGCTTGCACTTAGCTGCCGGCTGCCTGCAATTAGTTTGAGTTCTCACAGGCTCAAGGTTGGCTCAGCCTTCCATCCTTCCGAGGTGGGTAAACTGAGGACCCAGATTGCTGGGGGCAATAAATTGACTTGTAAAGCAATAAGCTGACTCTGTAAAACACCGCTGGGGGAGGCGAAAGCCCTAATAAGCAGGTCTATACAAAGAATGAAGGCAATTGCTGTAAATGTATTGTAAGCTGCCCTGAGTCTTCGGAGAAGGGCAGCATATAAGTAGAATTTAAAAAAAATAATAATTGTTCTATGCTCTCTCTTTTATCTGAAAGCTGAATGGTAACCAATATAAAATGTACATGGAATAGATTTGACCATTGAAAAAGAAGGAATAAGAATTCAGCTGCAGAAAAAATATATAAAGGAGGAGTGGAAAGGTCAGGTCTGGTGGAAGGGAAAGAATGAGAAAATTGTAGGTGTATAGATTTGCTCACTTTGTGAAAAGGAGAGAGACTGTAAGGCTAAAAAAGTAGAAGAAATGTATGAAGAGCATCTCGTTGTAGTGCAATTAAGAACATTGGCAGAAGTGGAGAAGTTGTGTAAACTAGTTTATGGCATGTTTTCTTACCTGATTTCAGCCTTTATTTTCTGTGTAATAGCAATGTCAGTTATATAGTTATATAGCAATGTCAGTTAATTACCAGACCCTTTAATGTTTCATCCAGGACTCTTGGGATTTTCTCATAGCTCATAATAGAATAGAACAAGGGTCTTCAAACTTGGCCAGTTTAAGGCTTGTGGACTTCAACTCCCACAATTCCTGAGCTAAACATGACTGGAGGAGGAATTCTGGGAGTTGAAGTCCACAAGTCTTAAAGCTGTCAAGTTTGGAGGCCCCTGGAATAGAATAACAGAGTTGGAAGTTTTCTAGTCCAACCCCCTACTTAGGCAGGAAACTGTATACTGGGGTGTCAAACTCGTGGCCTGTGGGCCAGATACATCACACATTGGCCATGCCCTCCCCTGATTTAGCGAAGAGGAAAAAAGGTGCAATACACCACATGACAGCACGAGTGTCGTGCCCTCGTCTACATCGGGCCGACAGCTTTGGAGGATGGGGAGACCAACGGGAGCACCTTTGTCACAACACCTGTGCAGACACCTGATCGTCCAGAGGGAGATACGTCCAGTGCCACCTGAGCCGGAACTACCTATCCACATGGCTCCTCAGATACTTCTCCCTCTGGGGCCAATTGGACTGTACACTATCCCTCCTCCCTACGCTCCTTTGCGGCCAATTGAAATTGTTCGACCGTTTCGTTTCCAAGTTATAGGTCCTTTAGTTAGAACCCAGATTCCCTCCGACCCTGATACCCTCGATTCCCCATCCTCTCCTTCCCCTTTCTGACATTGGCGTGATTACCCCCCTCTCCGACGACCCCGCACCTCACCCTGGGGTACGCCCCTAGATAACTACAGAATACATGGACATTTCCCGACGGACTGATCCAAAGGGTCGTAACACCCCGAAGGTTCCCGAATCAGGGGCGTGTGATCGACCACGTGAAAGGAAGCAGATCGGGTGGTTTCGGTTTCCCCAGAACTGACTTGATCCCGGACGGGATGGGCGTCCCTTTTCTTTCCTCCCGTTTGGTGCCCATTCGTTCCCCTTGTTACTCTTGTTAAATAAAGTTTGAGTTGTAACAATGTGAATTCGACTTAATTGGAAGCAGGAGATCAAAGGAAAAGATGGGTGGGACAACGAGTTTGACACCCCTGCTCTATACCATTTCAGACAAATAGTTATCCAATCTCTTTTTAAAAATTTCCAGTGTTGGAGCATTCACAACTTTTGGAGGCAAGTTGTTCCACTGATTGATTGTTCTGTCAAGAAATTTCTCCTTAGTTCTAGGTTGCATCTCTCCTTGATTAATTTCCATCCATTGCTTTTTATTTTGCCTTTAGGTGCTTTGGAGAATAAGTTGACCCTCTCTTCTTTGGGGCAGCCCCTGAGATATTGGATGTCACCCCAGTCCTTCTTTTCATTAAACTAGACATACCCAGTTCCTGCAACTGTAAGTTTTAGCCTCCAGTCCCCTAATTATCTTTTTTGTTCCTCTCTGCACTCTTTCTCAAGTCTCAACATCTTTTTTAACATCGTGGCCACCAAAACTGGATGCAGTATTCCAAGTGTGGCCTTACCAAGGCATTATAAAGTAGTATTAACACTTCACGTGATCTTGATTCTATCCTTCTGTTTGTGAAGCCTAGAACTGTGTTGGCTTTTTTGGCGGCAGCTGCACACGGCAGTAATTGAGCACTAGGACTCCAAGATCCCTCTCACAGTTACTACTATTGAGTGAGGTACCACATATGCCGTACCTGATCTTGGAGCCCAGGAAAACAGAATGTGACACTACCTCCATTTCTTCCCCATCTATTTGCCAGGAATTGAGAGGGCAAGATGCCCTGCAGAAGTTCATCTATTTTGTCTCTTTGGTTGGATGGCTATCGTATACACCTCTGGTAATGTCATATTTCCCCCTTTTATATTTTTAAATTTTTAAATCCCCCCCTCCTTTTACAGCGATTCAATAGTCTCTGTCTCTTCGCTCTGATCAGTGATACCACCCCTTAGGGCTGTATATAGTTTTAAGCATAAGGTCTTTGACTTCTCTTCAAATCTCGTAGAATAACAGAATTAGAAAGAGATGCTTTATCCTCTACTAAGTACAAGAATGTGTCATCTTACTTTTCTGTTTTCTATCCTACTACATCCCTGCTGCTCCTCTTGGCTTTTCCAATTCCACCATCAGCAGTTTTTCAAAGGCCTTCTGCTGTCCAGAAGTGGAAAATAATCAGCAAATGGGAAACCTGGAGTAACTCAATGTTCTCATGAGAAACTTATACATAGGTCAGGAAACTACACTGGGCTCCAAGTTGGCAAAGGAGTGCCACAAATATTAGAAGTAGCATTGGAAGAAGTTGAAAGCAGTTTTAGAACTGGAGGAAGAAACATCAATAACCTGCACTATGCTGATGACACTACGCGGATAGCTAAAAATGAAAAGGACTTTCAAATCCTAGCAGTAAAATTAAAGAGCCCAATTTTAAAAATCAGACTGAAATCTACATCTATAAAAGAGAAGTGTTTGATGTTTGTGGGTATGTCCCAAATAGGCTCTTTCACCCATCCACCCAAATGTCCCAAGCTTCACAGTGAACTCCGGAGATGGGCACGGTGCGGGCGGCGGGGTCAGGAACACGGTTGACCAGTCCTTGTCTCTGAAAAAGCGTGCCAAAGTGGACACCCCCATACCTTTACAGCAGAAAACCTGTACTGGGCATGTGCAGAGGGTTACCAGGCAAGGCATGCAAATTGGAGGCTCTCCAGCCAATAGAGGCAATCCATGCAAATTGGGCAAAGAATGCTGGAAATTGTAGGCTGCAGCATTGTCATAAATACCCAGGTGAAGCCGGGTTATCAGCTAGTTAAACATAAAGAAAACCAAACTAATGACAATAGGTAGATCAACAAGCCTTAGAATTGACAACGAAGATATCAAAATGGTAGGGAGCTTCTGCCTTATAGGATCAACTTTCAACAGTAAAGAAATTAGCAGTCAAGAAATACACCATAGATCAGCACTTGGTAGATCAGCCTTGGGAAAAATATTTAAATGCCATGTTTATTATGCAAAGATCAGAATCATGCAAGGCATGATATTTCCCGTGACACTCTGGAAATTAAATTTGGACTTTGAAGAAGCGGGATAGGAACAGCATTGATGCCTTTGAAATTCGATGTTGGTGAAGTAAGTAAACAAGTTAATGGATCACCAAACAAATCAACTCAGAGTTCTCATGTGAGACACAAATGGCCAGTCTTAAATTATCTTACTTTGGGCACATGTGAAGATCTCATTCTTTGAAAAAGGCTCTGATGTTGGGAAAGGTTGAAGAAAAGAGGGGATCACATTAAGCCGTCAGGTGAACAGACTTGGTTTTAGTGGTGATGAACACACTGTGGCAGACTGTTAATGCAGCTGTACAACCAAGTACAATCAATTTATCTAGTTGTGTTTCTTTCTGGTCTACCTAGGAAGGCTGACAGCTGGAATGACAGATTGTCATGGAGAAAATCTATCTTTATGGTCACTATGAATATAAAATGACTTGATGGCACATAAGCAGTCAATAAATATAGAGCGTATTTATTAATCTATCAAACATATGATGAATGGTCTCTTTTGTCTTCGGCTGTGCTTGAAGAATGAAGGCAGAGAGATTGTAGGTCTGAGGACTATAGGCATGAGAGGTTGTTTCTTCAGCAGAAGTAGACCATGGGCAAGGCTTCATGTTGTGTTCCACACCTCAAACACACAGATCGAGACTCTTTCCTAAAGGCCCAGAGGCTTTATTTGTGCAAACATTTTCAAATGGCCAGAAGCCTCTGGCAAGCCTCCACACTTTTCCAGGCAAAATGCCAAGTGTCCCAATAAAAGGAAATAACTCACAAACTCAGATAAACATGAACACAGAGACCCGTTGGAGAGACTGAAGACCCAAAGAGGAATACCAGGCAAACCACAATAGAAACAAGGCAAACCATGACACTCAAAATCTCCCAGTTGTTCTCTGTGGAAGTCTGTTTCCAATCACACCCCTTTTAACTCCCATGGGGTGTGGCCAATTACCAGTCAGCTGTAGCTTGGCTTGTCCCTTCCATTGTTGCTTTCTCAATTGCCTGCATATCCTTGCATTAATCAGGGCCTCCTCTCCACTGCTATCAGAAGGCGAAGGCTCCTGATAACTAGTGGACGGCCCAGGCCCAGTATCAGCAGCTGGTTCCTCCCTCTGATTCTCTAGCCAAGAATAAAAAGTTTCCCAAATTTTATAGTAATCTGTATCCTCTTTCTCTTTAATCACCAATGTTAACCTATTTATTTCTGTGCATTCTAAAGTTTTCAGTATTACATTGTCTTCCATAGGTGTCATTCCACTCTTCCAATTTTGTGCAAATACAATCCTCGCTGCCGTCAAAATGTGAATAATCAAATATGCATCATCTTTACTATATGTTTCTGGTAGAATTCCCAATAAGAATACTTCTGGTTTCATCTCAATATATTGCAATGTCATCTTTTCTAACCAATTACATATTGACAACCAATGTTTTCTTGCTTCTGCACATATCCATCACGTTATATTTTTTATAGTGTACATTTTTGCTTGAGTGTAGATAATACTTCGTTTATCTGCTCCTCATTCCATCTTCCTCTATTGTTCACTTTATCTAGATTTTGAAACTGTAAAACTCCTAGGGAGACTCACTCTTCCTTTTGAACTTTGTATCTTTCCATACCCAGTGCTATTATTGACTTGGTTCATTTGCTCAGTCCCTATCTTCAACACTTCTTCTAAGGAAAGGGTGGAAAGTGCCCTGTAACAATCTATCTATATAAAACAGAAGTGTGGTGAGGTGTGTGGGTGTGTGTATGTGCTCTATACACTCCTACACGGAGCAACCAATCTCACCCAAACTTGGCATATACATACCTTGGTGTTGTGAGATCAGCACTGGGGGGGTCGCAAAAGCGTTTGAAGGGTCTTTCCTCCCAAGAAAGGGGGCCAAAGTGGACATTTCACTGCCCCGCAGACATTTCACTCTCAAGCTGTACTGCACACGTGCAAAGGGTTACCAGGCAAGGCATGCAAATCAGAGGCTCTCCAGCCAATAGAGGCAAGACATGCAAATCTGGCAAAGAACGCTGGGATTGTAGGCTACAACATTGTCATAAATACCCAGGTGAAGCCAGGTTATCAGTTAGTCATAAATAAGGACTCTTTCTCAGTGACAAACAGTACTTATGCGCAGCAATACAGAAGCGTCTGTCAAAAAGGCAAATATTTACTCAACCTCTGGTTCTTGGAAATATATGAAATGTCATATTTATATCAGTATACCTGGGTCCTTTTAACTACTTCTCAGGTAACCTGGAAAAGGACACCTGGCACTATGAAACTTCCAATGGGAGAATATCATATTTATTTTTGTTGCAATCTGCAGTTTCCCTTTTTACAACCTTGTAATCCCTTAATTTAGGGTAGAATTGGGACTTCTTTCATTAAAATTCCCCCCCCCCCAACTTCCATCTCATGAATGAAAACTCCAACTTATCACAGGTATTTCTTGTTTGCTTCTGCTACCTAAATGAAATCTTGCTTTCGAAAAATATTATATTTGTATAGCTATGGTAACAGTTCAATTTCTTTTAGAGATTTGTTTGTTTTTTTTAATTGAGATAATGTCCTGTGATTTCCAAGTGATGCAATCTGAAATATTGTGCAGAACAAGAGACAATTCATTTGCTAAGAAGTTTAGTTTAGGGAGACTTTTTAAAATGATTTGCTGGGGAAAAGTGCTAATTTATTAGCTCATGAGGCTTGAACAATGATTGGTTTAGTCATTAGATTTAAAGATCAGAGGTCTTGTCAAATGAGCTTTTTGAAGCATGCTGATTGATCTAGCAGCACCTAAACCTGTTCCTTAGCATACCTGTCCAATTATTATTTAAGTCTATCACATTTTTCACATTTTTAGCAAGCTATGAAATCTGTTTCCCAGCTTACAAATTTATTAGGCATTTTTTCTACAACTTTGTCAGATGAAAGCAATTTGTACTGAATTTTCTTTCATCCCGCTTTCTAAAATATATGCTTGCATTTTTGTACAGTATTTAGATTTCCTAAACATGTGTTGCTTCATCATCAGCATTATTATTATTATTAATCTCTTTTATTGATTAAACATGAAACGCAGTCAACTGAACATTTAAAAATGTATCACAAATATTGACTGGCACCGATACTTGATACGGGTTGCTGCCAGCAACCTAGGTATCAACCAAGTATTTTCTTAAAATGTACGATCAGAGGTGGTATTCAGCCAGTTCCGGCAGGTTCCGGAGAACCAGTAGTGATAATTTTGACTGGTTTGGAGAACTGGCAAATACTACCTCTGATTGGCTGACAGCATAGTCACACCCACTAAGCCACACCCATAGAACCAGTAGTAAAAAATTTGAATCCCACCACTGTGTATGATGATGATGATTACTGAGAAAAATGTATGCCATGATGGAGTCCTTATATGCTGGACATTTTATCCTAAAGAAAATATGGAGTCAATTTTTTCATTTTCTTCTTTTAAAACAAAATGTACTGTGTGGATAGATCTCTACAGATAGAGGGATAAACATAATTTTCGTCGGTTCGTAAGTCAGTTGGCACCCAGAGAGTGTGATATCCTTTTAGTTGAATCTGCATTATGTTTGTTAACATTTCTGCTCCGTCAGTTTGTTGTTCCATGGGAAAAATACAGGGTTGCGTCTCATATTTCATTATTTATCTGTTTGACTCATCGCTCAGTATTCTTAGAGGTATTATAAAATTGATGGATCTTGTGAGATTCATAAACCAAAAATAAAAAAAAACTAGCGTTCTTGATTTCAAATAAATAAAATACATGTAGTGTTGGCAACGTCTACAAATTCTGTCAAGGGGGGGGGAATAGAAAAAGAAAAAAACCCTAACATATTACTAGAGGTCGAAGCATTTTGTGTGCACACATGAGCGTCCCTGAAAGCGGAAATCTGCTCTCAGCACCATTTAATGATCTTTCAATCAATCTTTATAACAGAGAGGTTTGTTTATTTATAGGAAATACATTTCAGACAAAACCTACTAGCTAAGTCCATCCTACCAAAAGAAGGGTCAAGACATACGCGTGTCTTGAGGGAAGACAGAAGTAAATACCCTGGGATTAGCAATCTCATAGATACAGTTGGTGTTCTGTTTCCCCCAAAGGACACAATTTAAAGTGAGTTTAGTTAAAGCAAACCACCACCTTTTATTTCTACAAACAGAAAACCATTTTTTAAAAAGTAAAACACTGTCCATTTCCAAAAGCCAAATAAATCTGGGAAGAGTGCCAAGAAGGAGATAATTAAATCAGAGTCATTACCAAAGAGTGCAAACCAAGACCAAAGCTGAAGAAGTCCACAGAAAGCTGTTCAAGAGCACAAACGACACAGACCAGGATTCCAATGAGTTGCTTTCTACAAAGAGCTGTTCCTAACCACACCCCTTTTAACCCCTCTAGGGTGTGGTCCAATTAGTGGTCAGCTGTAGTCTGACCTATTCCCTTCTGGCATAGCTGACACTGCTGTTCCCTCCTCATTAATCACCAGGTTCTGGCATCAGCTAAGGGCTCCTCCCCACTGCTATCAGAACCCACCGGCTCCTGCTGACTCATGGAGGGACCAGACCCTGCTGGCATAATGTCAACAACCGATTCCTCCTCCAACTCCAACTCTCTTGGAGTCCGAATTGTTTGCCAAATCAGCAGCACACTGTGGAGCCACAACAGTTGGCAAAATGAATGACAAAGAGAAGATGGGGTATAGATATGTAACTGGGCATTTACAAGCCATTGAAACTTGTGATTGTGAAACATTAAAAAAATCAATTACTGGATCAGGAGGCACTAAACACTGAGTGTTACCACCCCTAACAAATATGTATCACTATTAGATGATCTTCAAAAAATTTTTAGACTAGGCATATCTTGGAAATAAATCCCACTGGTTTGTTAAAAAAAAGTTTTCCTGCAAGTTGTATTCAATAGGTAGAACCAATATTGTCTATCATTCTTCTGATTTTTTTAAAATCATTATTTCTGAGAGATAACATTTGAACATTTGATTCATTTCAAGACAAACAATAATTCCTTGCTGAGATTTCTGTCTGTCCCCAATGTTCTATTTTTCAAAATATTTTTTCCGGAAGTATTGGAGTAAAATGTAGGTATTTCTAGGAATCTGGAAAAAGAATGCTGATGGTCACCTAAAAAGTGTTAGGAAGTTTTTCCTTAATTCCAGGTTGCTTCTCTCCTTGAATTTCCATCCATTGTTTCTTGTCCTGCCTTCTGGTGCTTTGGAAAACAAGTCGAGCCCCTCCTCTTTGTGGCAGCCTCTCAAATACTGGAATACTGCTATCATGTCCAGGGGTGGGTTCCTACCAGTCTAACAACTGGTTTGGTGATCGTGCATTTTGTGCGCACGCATTGTATTAGCAAAAAAGAGGATTTACAGCTATAGCTGCAGCTCCAGTGAGGCAGCACAGCTGACGGGTGGCATTCATTCTGCTGCGCCGATCAGCTGTGCTTCAAATGAAAGGAATAAAAGTCAGTATAAACCAGGGACAGATGAGAGGGCTCAGCTTCCCTTCTGACAGAACCGGTTCGCCTGAACCGATAGTTACATAACTACCAGTTCTCCCAAACGGATGTGAACCAGTAGCAAACCACCCCTGATCATGTCCCCCCTAGACCTTCTTTTCTCTGAAAAATAAAATTATTTTTGTTTTTACATAGTCATGTGTTCTTTTTACTTTAGTGAGGGAACAGAAGGACATTCTTTTTCTACTAAAAAGGACCTTACAGGTATTCTCGACTTACAAGAGTTCTGTTAGTGACCGATCAAGCTATAACAGCTGTGAAAAAAGTGACTTAAGAGCATTTTTCACAGATACGGCCATGGCAGCACCTCTGTAATTCACATGGTCAAAATTTGGAAGCTTGGCAACTGACTCATATATAGGACAGTTGCAGTGTCCCATGGTCATGACATGATTCCCTTTTGCAATCTTCTGACAAGAAAAGTCAACAGTCATGTTATTAACTGCAAAACTGCAGTGATTCACTTAACAACTGTGGCAGGAAAGGTCATAACATGGGGCCAAGCTCATTTAACAAATGTCTCACTGGGCAACAGAAATTTTGGGGTCAATTGTTGTCACAAGTTGAAGACTACCTGTATTTTAAATAATTTTAAAGTTATTTTCATTGTATATCTTCTAAAAATATATGGAGCTGAGTTGCTTCATGATTTTCTTTGCTAAAATTCTGCAATGATCCAAGTGAGCAATATTAAGCCACAGATAAGCCTTTCATATGCTATTGGTTCCAATAAGATTGATTGACTTTCCACTGACATTCATTTTTAAAAAAACTACTTTTAGAACATTGATTTTTCTTATCAAACAATGACCATCTAGAACAAACATAAATCAGTCTGTGGTTTGACATTGACCAAGATGGGCTTGACACAGACGTGTTCCAACATCATATATACATTTAGACATACATTAGCTACCCTGAATCCTGTAGCAATGCCTTTTTAAATTTTAAATTTTGTTATAACATACTGTTTGCCACTGAACTGATTTGCCACTGAACAGTACCAGGTGTTAGTGGTCATGTTCAGTGGTGGGATTCAAATTTTTTAACTACCAGTTCTGTGGGCGTGGCTTAGTGGGCATGGCTATGCTGTCAGCGAATTAGAGGTGGTATTTGCCGGAGTCAGCCAATCAGAGCTGGTATTTTCCAGTTCTCTGAACCAGTCAAAATTATCAGTATCGGTTCTCTGGAACCTGTAGTAACTGGCTGAATACAAGCTCTGGTCACATTGCTTGAAAACTACATTTTGAAGCATTGTATGTCATTAATTAACAACTGTGAGCATAATAGCCATGTAGTATTTTATCAAGAAAGATTCCAGCCTCAAATGATGAAAGTACAGTGGAACCTCGGTTTACAAATGCTTCGGTTCGCAACCAATTCAGTTCACAACCAAAAAATCAGCTAAATGTTTGACTCGGTTCACAAAAATATCCTCAGCTTACAACCAAACTTCCTGAGGACGAAGAAATCACAAGACAGAAAATACCAGAAGGAGAGTGTCCTTCCATTGCGGAGGCGGACTCTCCCGCAAAGCAGCAACCTCTCTCTTGCTCAGAATCGACTGACTGAAGAATTTTCTCTATTGTTCATGGTTTTCTCAGTGTTTGTATTAAAGGATATTACTGTTACACTCTGCACTCTGTGGCATATTTAACTACAGTCCTGTATTTGTGTGCTTCAAAATCTTAAAAAACAATAGAGTTCCTAGGGAATGGATCGATCGTATTTCCATACAATCCAATGGGAAAATTTGTTTCACTTCACAACCAACTCGGTTCACAACCAACGTTATGGAACCAATTGTGGTTGTGAACCAAGGTTCCACTGTATTGATCATAACCATTAGATACATGGATCTACCAAAATTATGAGAATAGCATTAAGAGCAAAATAGGGAAATAGGTTTCTTTTTTCTGTTTGGTCTCAAACCATTTTATCAGTTTGTGAAGAAAAAAATAAATTCCAACCCCGAGTGATGAAAATATTTGTCCTAACCATTCAAAACATAGCTCTACCAAAAGTGTGATGGTAGCATTAAGGGCAAAATTGACAAACAAATATCTTTCTGTTTGGTCTCCGGACATCAGGTGTGGTTCTAAATTAATTCTGAACACAAGAAATATTTTTTCAATATTCTGTACCAAATCTGTAAGCGGAAAACTTGGATAGTGGATCTCCCCTTTGGCAGTAACTGTACTGTTGATATATTAAAAATTTAATTGAAGTGTGGAAGACCAGGAAACCGCAGTTTGCTGGGGAATATTACATCCAAACTTCAGAAATGGTGTAGGGCAGGGGTGTCAAACTTGTGGCCCAACAGGCCGGATGTGTCACACGCTGCCCATCCCTCACCCCACCCCCATTTTAGCGAAGGGGAAAAGTTGCAATACATCACGTGATTACAACATGACGCCATGAGTTTGACACCCCTGGTGTAGGGTGTCCTGCTGGACTAGATGAGCTACAAGGTCCCTTCCGAGTTTGTTAATCTGTTAAATGTAATTCAACCATGACAATTTACCTGAAACTCCCTGTAGTTCCCAAGCAAATCTTTTTGCCTCAATCTGAATTGATAGATAAATATTGGAGAATTTTATTAAAAAGAACAAGTTGCTTCACTTATCACCAATGGCTTACCTTTTTCACAAATTGTCATAATTGGAACCAATTCGCTAATAAAGCTTCCCTTTTGCTTATGTAATTAGCAAAATTAAGCCATTTTACATTGCTGAGGTAACAACAACAATTACAATGCAGACTGTGGTACTGTAATTCAAAGAAATGTGGAAAGAAACTGGGTGAGAAACCAAAAGGTAAGCATTAGCTGGCCTATGTTGATGTTAAATGCAGCTCCAAAATTAGCCATGCATAGACTAAACATGCACATTTAGCAATATGTAATATCAACTATGGGAAATCAAAGACAGGAATAAACGTTTATTTCTGCGGTTTGGAAACAGACACCATCTAAACTATTATATACAGATGGAAAAAATGTGCCACTAACAAGATAGATGCTTTCCTTTCAGTGGAGTTTAATTATGACAAATGAAGGAATTAACTCTCCCAGCTTATACTTGCAGCTCAAGGGTTTCCTGCAATTTTTATTTAATTGTTGAAAAATCTGCATATTAATTACTTTTAGGATCCTATTGGCATCTCTAATTCAACTTCTGCCAAGTTTTCATAGGAGATTTAGTGTCTTTGTAAATGAAGGACCATTCATTCGTGTTCAACTAAAAAGACGTACTATGATTCCATATACTGTAGATTCAGTGCCTGGGGTGGAGAAATGCAGCAGAAGCTTTAATCCTGATTTAATATTTAAGGAACCATTTCTCCCCCCCCCACCCCCAAAGTTGTACACATTTTATATATAAAATAAGTACTACTCAATATGGTCCAGTGGTGGGATTCAATTTCTTTACTACTAGTTCGGTGGGCATGGCTTGGTGGGTGTGGCTATGTGGTCATGTGACTGGGTGGGCCGCTGCACCCCCCATGCCCCGTTTCTTGCCTAGAAAGCCACCCTGAAGCCTCTTCGCAGCCAAATAGGGGCGTGTGGAGACGTCTGGAAGGGGAGGGGAGGGGCAGGGCCAATCAGAGGTGGTATTTGCTGATTCTCCAAACCAATCAAAATTATTGCTACCAGTTCTCCCGAACCTGTCAGAACTGGCTGAATACCACCTCTGGTTCTGTCCTAGTGAAAATCCTCCAATTTGGTCAATAACCACCCGGTTCGATCCCATAGGGAGGGTCTTCTCTGGGTGCCGCCGGTGAGGGGGTGCTGGTGGGTGACACCAAGGGAGAGGGCGTTTTCCGTGGGAGCGCCCGCCCTGTGGAATTCACTGCCAGTCGAGCTTCGGATGGCGCCCGACCTTCAGGGAGTTGAAAACCCTGCTATTTACATCTGGTGGCCTGGACTGAGGGATTTTTAATTGTTTTAAATTTTAACTTGTCTGTGAGGGCGTGTTTTTTAATATTTAGTTTTAATTTTTGTATTCTATGTTTTTAATGCCCTGTAAACTGCCCTGAGTCCTTCGGGAGAAGGGCGGTATAAAATCTAAATAAATAAATAACAAGACTCTTTCTCTTGTCTTTAGGTATAAAGCCATAGTGAGGCCAATGGACATCCAAGCTCCACATGCCCTACTGAAGATTTGTTTGAAAGCCGCTACAATCTGGATTTTTTCCATGCTGCTTGCCATTCCGGAGGCTGTGTTTTCAGACTTGCGTCGCTTCTATGACAAGGGAACTAATAAAACATTTATTAGTTGCACACCTTACCCACTTACCAGTGAACTGCATCCGAAAATCCAGTCCACAGCTTCCTTTCTCATCTTTTACCTAATCCCCCTATCTGTTATTTCGGTATATTATTATTTCATCGCAAAAAATCTGATTCGGAGCGCTTACAATCTACCAGTGGAAGGAACTGTTCAGATTAGAAAGCAGGTATGTCTTTTTTGATTTGAAGACTCCAAACTCCAAACTGAAAATAGTTTAACATAAAACTGTATGCTGTATCCAGATGTTCAGAATACTTTACTTAGCTCTACTGGGGCTGAACTATTCAAGGCAGCCTAGACAACCATCAAACATGTTGAGATGATATTACTTTGGCAAAGGCAAAATGTCTTCAGGACACAAGGATCCTTTTCATTACGGAAGCACACTTGGGAGCAGACTGATTAAGTAAGCTGCCCCCATGCAAGGACCTCCAAACATAGGCAGGAAAAACACTAAATCCTATTATGATTTGGTGTAATGCCTAGTTTGTATCAGCTTATGACAAAGACTGCCGTCATTAAACATGCTGAACTATGCTTACCCTGCCCCTTGCAGTAAAGCTTATATACTGAATAATAGCAGCCAGTAAGTGACTAATAGCATATCTTGTCCCCTTTATGGATCGCTGCCTTGTCGCGGCAAAGGGGCTTGCGTGGCGCAATGAAGTTATGAGCTATGC
>JANHFR010009742.1:0-15452 GCA_032468015.1 Mimophis mahfalensis | reverse complement strand
ACACTCTTCAATGGCTGGACCAATTTCAACCAAACTTGCCACACAGATAGCTTACATTCCAGCAACCAACACTGTGGGGGTAAGACATGCTGTCAGGGGGTCAGTGACCCCAAAAAGCATCCTGAATTGCAGACCCCTTCACTGTGGCAATACTGCTGACGGCTTCACAGTACACCACAAGGGGCGCAAGAGAGCAGTCTCACATCAGGCATGCACTATAGGACAGGCCTTCCAGGGGCCTCCGAAGGCGCCAGCCATCAGGAAGCAGTGACGGGACAAGGTCGGCTCTGCTAAGAGTGGGCTGGCTGGTCAGCTGGTGGGTGTTCTGTTTCCCCCGAGGGACCCAATCCAAGCAAACCACCTTTTATTTCCATGCTTGAGGCATGGAGCAGCATTCCTGAAGCTAGCAGCCTTCTGATGATAACCTGGTGGTTTTATCCAGTTTTCCCTCTTTGAGGTTCTCTCTGTGTGTGGCTGCCTTTTCTTATTTAATGGTTTTATCCCTGTTTTGGGGCTTTGGCTTTTTGTCCAATGGGCAATCTCTGCAGGGAGTCAGGTGGTGGCTGTTAGCATGTTGCTGGTATGTTTAAGTATTTGTCTTTGTGATTAGAATCTTTGTGTCAAGGACTTTGCCCTTTAAATCTCTATGTCGAGTGTTTTGCCCTTTAAGCTAGGTTTCCTGTTCTTATACAAAATTTTAGGCTGTCCTTTTTTTTTCTTTTGTGACTTAACAGCTCTTCTTCCTGCATGTCCTGGGTTTTATTCAACTTTTTAATTGTTCTCAATGTTTTGGCATTTCTGTAACTATTCTTAATGATTTTTCCTTTTAATGTGGCCAGGGTTTTGATTTCCTTAGCCTGGGATTTGTAAGGTTTGTTGTCCTTGTTAGTCTGGAGGTTTCCGGTCAAATCTTTAATGGCCCATTAGCAAAAGCAGAGTATGCAGTGGATCTTACACAACAAACAGACTGGTACAGGTTTTGTTAATGGCCCATTAGCAAGGTGGGAGCAGGGAGCTGCAAAAGCAGAGTTTGTTTTTTGAAACTTGTTTCTCTTTTTCTCATCCAGGGAAATATAATATTTTGCCTTTTTTATTAATACCAACACTCTACCAATGTAGCTCCCTTCCCACAAGCCTTTATAAGAGTATAACCAAAGCTTGCTAGATCAGACCAAAGATCCATTTGGACAAGACCATTACAATATATCTCAAATCTGGAAAAAACACAAACACAGCCTTCTTTCACAGCTTTCTGTAAGGAACTTCTGCTGAATTATTCTTTAAATATCAAGATGTGCATAGCAATGTCTACCTAAAAGATGGGAGCCTCAATCTATTGTCTACTCATTTATGTCTATAATTTCAATTATAGACATAATTCAATTATCATTCAAATAGCCTAGCACCCTGAGAAGTTTGCAACTCATTTTAAAAAGTCATAAAAAATAAAGTGCTATTTAGTAAACTAGTAACAACCAGGGTAGTATCTACAGTAACCCAATAATAAGTATTGAAATGCCCATAGTGTAGCATATAATCAATATAAAAAGCTGCACAAAAAACCCCAAAGAATTGAAGAAATAATTAGTTTCAACATCTAAATCGTACCAAAACGTAATTATGTTTGCACAATAAACTTGGCTTATGCCACGTTTGGCCATGCTTTACATTAATCAGTTTTCTTAATTCACACAATACTTTGAACACTGAACTAATCCCATGAATTAGGTTCTAGAAGCTGGTAGGCTAAAAATATGTTTAAGACATTATGGTTACTTGGATCACACAGATCAATCGTAACACTGTGTTTTTTCTTTAATCCAATGGTTTGATTTATGCATTCTCCTTCTTTCTGATGGTGCATTCAATGTTTGGCTCCATTCCAAAATCCATTTGTTTGGATTCCTGCAAGTCAATTAAAAATAGGGAAACCTCTATGTATTAGACAACCCGTTAAACATACACCAAGTGTACAGATGAATCAAATGGTGTTGAACACCATCCTTTTTCCCGTCATCTTAAACAATGATATTATACTGTTTTGGTAAAGCAAAAGTGCCTACTTTAAAAAAAAAAAAAAGACACAACAATTCTGCAGCAGAAACTGGGCCTCAGAGCCTGTCACTATGCTTTTTACAGTTTTATGAATTACAGCTTATTTCTACCTAGGGCAGTGATCCTAGGCTGTTTCACAGCCTTAAATAAGCAGGAATGATTCATGTACCATGATCTTTTTTTTTTCCTTCCTCCAGCCACAATATTAAATGAAAGGGAACAAAGTTCTCCCCATTTCCAATACGCGTGAGAGTCACATACACAGAAACACACAGGGGAAATTCTGTGCTTTGGCAATGAATGAAAGAACCAAAATTCAATCAGATTCAATAAAGATCTCCATGAAATAATAAGAGGAGTGAAGAAATAGACTATCCCATTGGGCTTGATTAAAAAAAAAAGAGTATATATACAGTACCAAGGAAATCGGGAAAGTAGATGAATGGGGTGGAAAATGTCAGGGGCAAATCATGATAGCAAATATGGCAAGCAAACATTTTATTTATTTTCCTTTCTTTCTGGCTTCTGTTTTCGTTTTATTGTAAGAACCCACCGAGTTCACTAAAATAATAAATAACATAAAATAAAACTAATAAAATAAAATAAAATAGAAATGTAGAAGAAAGTGAAATGAATAGATCCATGGTTTCTGAAGTTGTTTCTAGATGTAAGTAAAAAACAAGAGTTATCTTGAGATAAGGTGGCCAATAAATTTTACAAATAAATAAATTAAGCAAGGACACTCTGGAACAAGAAAACCTTCATTCATGCAACTATCAGGTCAATCAGATCCTAAAATGAGTTAATTTATTGTACTCATTTACTTGATTTGTGTAGTTGCCCAACTCAAGATATGACTCAGGGTGGTTTACAATTTTAAAATATAGAACAATTAAAACGATTTAAAAAACAATAAAACAATAAAATAATTATTAATATAACATGATTGTTTTGGGGTTGTCCAAATTTTTTAAATACAGATGATTAACTTCTGTGATACAAACTTACATAAAAAAAGCTGTAGCAGTTAATAGCTTACTATTGGACCAAGTTTAAGACTTGGGTAATGATTTCTCCATGTCCTAACCCACATGGAACTATGGTTTGAGAAATAATGCCAATTTTTATAGAGCTGTCCAACTATCTGGGTCATCAGCAGGAAACCTCCAGGTAGGGTCACAACTTCAGAATATTTTCTTGATATTTTTTTATGTGTGAGCAACCAGGGCTGCTTGTAAAGTAAGCAACTTTATTGTTCTCTATCGAAGGTTCAAGAATCTCCCCAGACTACTTGCCTTCCCTGGGAATGACCATGTCAGGGTTCCAGGTAACAGACCCAATGCAATCAAAGCTCTAAGGCTTAGATGTTCCTCAAAGTACAGATTTATTAGGCATGTCATATTGGCACATCTGGGGAAAACCCAACTCTAAAGGTCCCACGGTTTTCCTCACCCAAATTAGAAGTCAAAGTTCTTTCTCCTAGTCCATACGTCCATCACATGGTCCAGTTGGTTTCAGTCCATGCCTCCCAACACCTGGTGAGAATGTCCTTGGTTCCCAGGAGAAATAATTTTATTTTGGCTACAAGTCCTCAGCTGTCTATATCTTCTGCCCCTGTTCCTACAACTCCGATCAGCCTTGCTATGGCAGCCCTGAAGATGCTCCAAAATAGCTTCTGGGTTGAAAGACCAGGTAAGGCTTCATGGATCTTGGGGCAAGTCAAGCTTATGTTTCTTGTGGCTACTCAAGCACTCTATGCTAGGTCCTCACTTGATTCCTCCTTCCAGCCTAGTTGGCAGTTTCCCAACAGCATTAAAATCAAGAAGATGATGGCACTGTGTAACAATTTCCACCAGCACTAAAACAACTGTGTGCTAAAAACATGCTTATTGACCTTGGCATTCATTTCATTATGAGAGGATGGTACTACTTATGTTCCTCCGATCCACTCTAGTATCATGACACCTAAAATGATAAATGAGCTTCACTTGAAGAAAAAAAAATTCATTCAGTGTTAGAGAAGATAAATAAATATACCACTTTTAATAATTGCTTCTTAATTTCTCTGTCAGATATAATAATGCAGTAATCTTGTAAATTTATCAAATAAATGTTTTCCATGGAAATGAACAATACGACCATTAAAACATTTTTAAAAATACTTTAAATTGATTAGTGTTGAATAGTTGCAGAAATCAGGTTTATTTGGAAAGAGAACCACTTCTGTTGTTCAATCCACACTCCACTCAGACTATCATTTGTGGTTTGTATTATGGTAAGTTTTGATTTTGGTGTCAAATGGTTGAGCTAGGGAACAGCCAATTCTTATAGCAATCCAACTTTATATATGCAAGCCACTCACTTAGAAGTGAACCCTCATCAAATTTATTTGCAACTCCATGGAGGCTCATGATTCCTCCTCCCACCATAAGTGTTTTATATGTTTTAGAATATTTTCAGTATGATTTAAAAAGTACTTTAACACAGTAGATGTCAAGATCAGTCAATGGGTAGAATCCTAACTTGGTAAATTTATCTGAATGGAAGGATAAGAATGCAAAGGATGTCAACAAACAACAATGATCAACAAACAAGTTTCCTTTGAGAAGGCTGATCAAGTCTGAAATCTATAAGAATATAAATTCTGAACTAATCTTTCCTCTCACTCAGGAATTACCATACATATCTATCATTTCCTGGAACATCAATTCATTCATTTGTTCATTCCCTCATTCTGTTTCTATAGCTGCCCATCTCAATCAGTGAACTCTAGGCAGCTTCCAATTCAAAGCATATATTAGAATTAAAACAATGAAACATTTCAAAAAACAATGAAAAGAGTAAAACAAAAACAAAAAACCAACAACATCCAAAATAAATATACACAGCAGCTGAGGTATTTGGCCAGGTAACAATAAAGCCAAGAAATGGCCCCTTAAGACGTTCGGCACCCCAGATTCAAAAACACAGCCAGGTTTATAAAGTCTTCCAAAAGGCTAAAAGGGCTGAGGCCATTCTGATCTCCAAGGAGAGGATATCCCACAAAGCAGGGGCTATCACCAAAATAGGTCTGTCTCTTAATCACTGGTGATGCTCTTTGGCTAATGGGATCTGCAGCATGCCCAGTCTGCTAGACCAAATTGGATGGGTAGAGACCCTTTGAGAAAGGTGAGCCTGCTCGAGTAATTTGGTCCCAAGCCATATAGGGCTTTACAGCTGACAACCAACATCTTGAATTGCACCCAGAAACAATCTGGTAACCAATGCAGGCCATGTGTTCTGCAGTTGTAAACACCTCCTTTCTGATTCTAACTCTTTAGATTTGAGGATAGGATCACCACAATAGAAAGATATTATTTGGCCATACATGTGGCATCATTTGCTATCCATGCAGCTACATTCTGCACCAACTGAAGTTTGCAAATATGATAATATGGTAAAGATAGCTTCTATCTTTCCTTCTTCTTGTCTCTGTAGGTACCTGATTGCATCTGACAATTGTCTGTGTATGTGTGCGTTTCTGTGTTTACTTTAATACAGAAATATTTTAACAAATATAATTTAGTACAATTTAATACAATGCAATCTATCTTATTTAAGCCTTTCTAACTTTGGATGTAATCAGTTATAATTATGACATGGTAGATTTGCTTCTTATTAATTTAATAATCATCCCAGGGAAGAATGTTTATGTTGAAACCTTGGTACATAAATCATATTTTTCTTTAAAAAATGATACTGTATTGTCTGAACAAGACAGCTGCAGATAGGGGAAATATAAAATATAGAATACTACATTTAGTATTCCTTATTCACTGCTTTATTCCCCCAACTCCAATTTCATGGAAATAATTTTTATGGCCTTGGTGTCACACAACTTTGCAACCATAAGATCAAATTTTGTCACGAGAGTAGAAGCCACCCAAAATAAACAAAAATCTCTCTTTAATTAATTTATTTTAATGCTGTATTGTAAAATATGCATCCTAAAGACAAGAAAACACGTTACTCAACTTTAAACAAAAACAGAACAACACAATCAAAGCTGCATATAGTTACTTCTGATCAATGCAGAGAATGTAACATTCCAAGGAATATTTAAGTCCTCCTCTTGAGTAAATACAAGCAAGACAATAAGACACCTAATGGGCACATCTGAACCATGAATACAAGAAACCATATGCTCATTGTAGAGAGGTATGCATATTGTCACACTTACCCTTAATTGACCCCTTTCACAATTCATCTGTTGTCTTGAGATCTACAGGGAATTTAGAGAAAGAGAGAAAAAGAGTTAGCAAGGAATGCTTTTGTAAGAAGATAATTTGTGAGTGATGTTGACAAGGCTAACTGTGTAATGTAGAGGGAGAAACACACCAGGAAATAAGGCGATAGGATGCTAGGAAACAATCTAGCATAAACCAGAATGGAACATCTTTGACTTAGAATACCTTTATTGTTACTTTTAATGTACACTGATTGGCATACATTAAAATGAAATTTTGTGGCATGCCGCTCTCAAAGGGTCACTGCCTCCAATATACACTACATAAACTTGACAAAATAAATAATTACAAAATTATGCATATACCCACATATGTGCAGAGAAACAGCACAGTCTAGTTCAGATGTATACATGTAAATGGCAAGAAAAAAGAATATTGTGAGTTTATCGGGTGGACTGGCATAGGGAACAAAGCTGTTCCAGAATCTGGAAATTCTGCTAGAAATACTTTGAAACCACCTCCCAGAAGGGAGCAAAAGAAACAGACTATAAATTATGTGTGTGGGGTCCCTAACAATGTTTTGAGGACTAAGCACTTATAAACAGTATCCCGAATAACAGGAAGCAAGCTTTCTATAATCTTCTCGGTTGTCCTTACCACTCTCTGTAGGGACTTTCTATCTGAGGCACTGCTACCACCACACCAAACAGAGAGGCTGTTTTTTAAAATGCTCTCAATTGGGCCTCTGTAAAAAGTGGCTGGGACAGAAGGAGAAAGATGTGCTGTCCTCATCCGATGCAGGAAATGCAGATGCTGGTTTGTATGCTTCATTAAGCATGATGTTTGGAGAGACCAATTCAGATTGTTGGTTATCTGCACCTCCAGATACTTAATACTGTTGACCACCTCTACAGCTGTATTGTTGATACTGAATGGAGTATGACGATGCTGGTGCTTTCTAAAATCTACAATGTTCTCCTTTGTTTTATTAACATTTAGAACCAGGTTTCTTTTATTGCACCAGTCTACCAGAGCCTTCACGTCTTCCCCATAATCTCTAAGTAGACATTGAGCATATAATTATGTACACTCATGTCAGAACACTCAAAGATCAAAGAATGTTTTGAATGCATTCATTTGATTTTATTTCTATAGCTTCCCATCACAAAAATTAAGTCTGAATGGCATACATCATAAGATAATGAAAAACAGTTACAACAGTACAAAATAAATATGGTCACACATCTTAAAGTTACAAAGGTTGAAAAGGTCTGGCTCAAGAATTCTGAGAGTTCGACTCCATGCATCTTAGAACACAAGGAGGAAGTCCCATCTTCCATAATGTTCCCTTCAACATTTTAATATCGTAATAATAGAGTTGGAAGGAACCTTGAAGGTCTTCTAATCTAAACCCAGCTCAAACCTATACCGTTTTAGACAAATGGTTGTCCAATCTCTTATTGAAAGCAACAACTTCTGAAGCCAAGCTGTTCCATTGGTTGATTGCTCTAACCATTAGGAATTTTTCCTTATTTCTAGGTTGCTTCTCTCCTTGGTTAGTTTCCATCCATTTGCCACATGCTAAAGAAAATAAATTCCATCCATTGTCTGGCCTTCAGGTGCTTTTGAAAATAGCTTGACCCCCTCATCTTTGTAGGAGCTCCTCAAATACTCGAACACTACTATCATGTCTCTCCTGGTCCTTCTCTTCACTAGACTAGCCATGCCCAGGTCATGCAACTGTTCTTCATATGCTTTAGCCTCCAGTCCCCTCATCATACTTGTTGCTCTTATCTGCATTCTTTCCAGGGTTTGAACATCTTTTTTATATATTATCATGACCAGAACTGGATGCAGTGTTCCACGTGGTCTTACTAAGGCTTTATAAAACAGTATTAAAACTAAAACAATCTTAAAATTGCAAGAGAAGCACCACTCTAGAAGAGCTTGTTGGAGAAAACATGTGTTGTCCAGAGAAGAGGGAGAGTATGACAAAGATTCAGACTAGCCAGACACATGTTCCTTGACTCTGTAAGATATAAGAGGGAAGGAAGAGGAGGTAGGGACAAATTTTCAAAGCTTTACAGAAAAAAAAATGGCATCAACAATGCACAGCTAAATAAACAATCTTCATTTCTTAATTATCTTGCTTTACAGCAAATTCTTTCTCCCCTTAATTAAATCTTAAAGAAAGTAATTAGAGCCAACCAATAGTCACTTTCTTGTAAAATATGGGATATAATCAATGGTGCCTCAAAGAGGTAAATTTCTTAGCTATCTTCATGCAAGCCATGATCTTGCAAGTAGGTCTGAAGCATCCACAAAGTGTCAGAAGACACAGACAGACCAGGAGAGTCGGGAGAAGATAAGAGCTGTTCCAGTTCAAATGGTAGGGTTTGGTGGGGGTGATGGAGGAAAGGAAAGTTATGGATTATCTGTCAACGCTTACAGTTCCCACAGACTAGCCATGTGGTAAACAAGAACATCTTCCTTTACAAAAATCGACCACAAAAGATGACCAGGGCCTCACAAATGAGTTTATAGATCTACCAAAGCTCACCACAAAATGAATAAAAAATGCTTCAATGTTAGCAGTCCAGAATGTCAATTCTATGCACACGTAAACACACACACAATTGTTTTTGAAACCTGTGATCCGAGAAATATCTTAAGAAGACTCCAAGATTCTTGAATTTTATTGACAATTCCTTTTGGGCTGATCCTAACACCAGAAACTGTAGCTAGATAACACTTTTGTTTGAAGTCTACACACAAATTGGCCTACACGCTATGTATAGTTAATACATTTTTGTCAGAAATATCAATAGAGAACCTTTCCAAATGGGGGAGAAGGAAGGGAGGAAGGGAGGAAGGGAGGGAGGGAGGGATTAATTAATTATTCTTTTGTGTTTTCAATCTGACAAAGTTCACGAAGTCTTCTTTCTTTACAGTCACAGGGGGAATTGGGTGTAATTTAGAATATAAAATTGATTTATACAAGATTATCTGGAACCCCAAAAGGTACTGCACAAATGGAACAAGTAACTAGAATTCAGAAAATGTTGCTTGGTTTAAAAAAATGCCAAAGTAATTTAGTATATAATTTGATTTTGGGGGGAAAATGGGCTAGTATTTTTGTTATCCTGCTTTATACTGTTTGCAAAGTCCTTGGTAGATTGGTATTGGTACTTTTGTCTTTCAGTCTAAAAATGGATGGATTTTTTTGTTTAGTTGGTTCTTTTTAAGAACTTAACCCAACTTGCTTATTTACTTACTTACTTATTTAATTATTTAGTGTTTTTAGGCCATCCATCCCCCTCAAGGATGGCCTCATGGTGGTGTACACTGTACAATATAATATCACAATACAAAAAGGATTTAGGATTAAAATTAAAACATCAAAATTAAAACATTAAAGTTTATTTAAGATTAAATATTTTGAAATAATACAGTTATAAAATGATAACAATGTCAAAGGGACAAAACATTCCAATAAGGCAATTTAACTCTGTTAACATTGGTTAATAAGGCAGAGGGGGAAACTCTTGTGGCACATTTCTTTATGAATGGAATGAAAGAACTTGACATCGCCAAAAACAAAAGTCAAAATTATTAATAAATAAGAGGTATTGCTTTATGTCTTGCAGGCTTTGGAATGTTTGTCCTTAAAATATTGCCTTGGAAATCTTGGGTGCTCAGCCAAATAAAGAGACTTTGTCCCCACAAAACATTTTGTGTGAGACATAAATTATATATATATAATGTAGTATCGAAAGAAGCCAATGGAACATAAAACTATAGTTAAATTCTTTTTCAACAGAGGGAGTTGAAAGATGAAGTTGAAGCTTGAAGTCCTTCAGGTGCTTTCCCTTCATAACCTCAAATAGCCTTCTTGAGTCTGTGTTCCTTTGAAAATGATATGTTGGTCTTGGTTGTACTGATAGCCAATGCTTACAGATCTTTAAGATCAGGAATAGCTTTGAAGGCACATCTCATCATTCAAGGATGAATTGTCTGGTTTAATTCCCAGAAGAAACCTTGAAAGACTCCAGTAACAAGCCATAAAAGAATGATGACTATCTTCCAAGAAAATCATGCTTCATATGTCCTCATATATATTTTTTTACAACTGTTGGGCTACCAAATGTCACCTATTTAATATATGACATGTTTGAAGTAGAACTTTGCTGGGCAATACAGAAAGTTGGGTTTCATTAGTGTCCTCATGTTGGATGTAAGAACTGTAGATGTACATTTTTCCTAATGTTCATCTATCAATGTATTACAAAAAACCCCCGGAAAAGATACGTTAAGTTGAATTAGTGCAGAATCTAGTATCTAGTGTTAAACCCTTGGGGAAAAAAAAATAGAAATGAATAACCAGGAATCAATTTGATATTGAACAAGAAACATTCCACCTGATGTTGATTTTTTTCTTCTTCTGGTAAATCAACATAAAAAATGTGATTATCTTGTAGATTGTTACATAGTATGTTGTGTGAACATATGATATATTGTTTTCTACTATATTATCTAGACTACTTTCCTCAAGACTTGGCTCTTTGCACTAGCCGGCCTAGATTGAGGGGGTTTTAAAAAGTCATGTTGGGCTAAGTTTTGGTTTAATTCGTTTTTAATTTTTATATTGTATGTCTTTTAAAGCCCTGTAAACCGCCCTGAGTCCTTTTAGGAAAAGGGCAGTATATAAATATAATTAAATAAATAAATAAATAAATTGAATCATCATATTTTTCAGAGTATAAGGCGCACAGTAACCCTAACCCTAACCCTAACCCTAACCCTAACCCTAAAAGAGGCTGAGAATTAGGGTGCATTAAAATGAATGTTGCCGAAGCCCTCCCCAACCACCGCCCCCACCCTTCGGCCTCTGCCTCCCAGCAATTTGCCTTGCAGCAAACAGCCTGTTTCAGATGATTGCTTGTTGGATGCCTTCTGACCATTAGTTGCTTCAGGCTGCAGGGGTTGCCATCGCCTATTGCTTGCCTCCACATGCCCCATTTTTCAGTCAGTGGGGATCGGAACAGGTGGAAAATGGGGCTGGCAAAAGCAGCAATAGGCTATGGCAATCTCTGCAGCCTGAAATAGCTGATGGTCGAAACAACCAGCAATCAGCTGCTTGTGATAATCAGGCTGTGCTGAAACTAAAACTGAAACTGAAACTTGCTGTTTGCAGCAAGGAGACAAATTGCTGGGAGGCAGAGACAGAGAAACCTTGTTTTCCTCCCCAAAAGGTAGGTGCATCTTATACTTTGGAGCATCTCATAGTCTGAAAAATACGTTAAGTTCTACAATTGGTGATACTATGGACATATTTTATTTTATTTTTTAGTTCTGGTATGATTAGGGGGATGGAGACTGAAACCAAGAAGCGGGTGTCAACCTTGGTCAACCAAGAGGGACTCCATGATCGGACGTTTTTAAGAAGAGATTGGGCAGCCATTTGTCTGACATGGTATAGGGTCTCCTACTCAAGCAGGGTTGGACTAGAACACCTCCAAGATCCCTTCCAAATCTGTTATTCTGGTATTAAGATGTTGAAGTGGACATGATGGAAGGTGGGACTTCCTCCTTTAAGAGACATGACTATTTCCTGGGAGATTTGGAGGATTTTACTGCGTATGTTTCAGTTTAATGCAATGTTGGGTCACTTTGAGATTAATGTCCAATACTCCTCCATGTACAGGGTCTCACAGAAAATAAATGTGGGTCATGCAACACAATTTAATTAGGGCTTTGAAACATAACACATTAAAAAAATGTCATTTCTGAGGCTAAAATGAACTGGGGGGGGGGGGGGAGGAGAAAAGATTATGCAAGAATCCAAAGACAATTTACAAGCAGGAAGAAAAGAAAAATATTTCCAGAAATAAACTTGCAAAACAAAGAAGAATCCGATATGGTAAAATCTTGAATATTTAAGCTCTGTGTACTGTAGATGTTACAAAGCAAAGCCCCAGAGAATCCTTATCTATGTTTAATATTCAGATAAATCCTCCCTTTTCTTGCCTAATAATAGCTGCACTGTGGTTTATTTAATTTACTTGTACTTTGAAGTAGCATAAGAAATTGTTGGAGAACAAGCTGTATAGTTCCTATTGCAACCACAATGGGAATAATGTGATTAAATGCAATAGCATGAGAGAAAACTGAAGTGTAGCATTATTTAGTATTCAAGAGCTCACTTTCCCTAACCCCATACAAGGTGTATTACAGTTTATTGTGTCATTAATCATTTCTATTCACCCTAACCACAATATTATTACAAAATAGTGTTAGAAGAGATGTTCTAAAGGCATTTTCAAAACTATGGGATCGCAGGCTGGACAGAAAGAGGGAGACTAATGATGAGGGGACTGGAGACTAAAACCTATGAAGAATGGTTGCAGGAACAGAGCATGGCTAGTCTAGTGAAGAGAAAGGACCAGGGGTTGGGGAAATGCTTGGGGAAATGGATTATGTTCTTCTTCCCCCAATCCAAATTAATTAACAGATAAGTAGTTAGAGAATTTACAGAATAAATGAGTTGGAAGGGACCTTGGAGATGTTGCAGTCCATTCCCCGGCTCAAAGAAGGAGATCTTATTGCATCCTGGACAAATGGCTCATTACACATGACTTTAACCAAAATAGTGCTATTTTCTCTCTATCTAGGGAAAATCAGAAATGGGATCAGGAAGAATTTAATTTAGTCTTGGCTCAGGCCCAGGGTACTTGCAAGGCCTCCTACTGCCCAGAACAACTTCCCACCGACTGGTGGGGTCCCACAGAGTGGGGCTCCTCTGGGTGCTGTCAGCCAAACAATGTTGGCTGGCGACCCCCAAGAGGAGAGCCTTCTCTGTGGCGGCCCTGGCCCTCTGGGACGAGCTACCACTAGAGATCCGGACTGTCCCCGACTTGAGGGCCTTCCGCTGTGCCCTTAAGACGTATCTTTTCCAACAAGCTGGTCTGTCTCTGTAATGGGAAATTTTAATTGGGGTGGCATTGGGGTTATTGACTTTTTTTAATCTGTCTGTTGGGCTAATTAATTAGTTTAATTAATTTTAAATTTTGTATTGTATGTTTTTAATGCCCTGTAAACCGCCCCGAGTCCTGACTAATAATAAATAAAATACAAAGTCTATCTATCTATCTGTCTATCTATCTATCTATCTATCTATCTATCTATCTATCTATCTATCTATCTATTATCTGTCTATCTATCTATCTATCTATCTATCTATCTATCTATCTATCTAATTATATTAATATTTGAAATGACTGAATTTTCCTTGCAGGAAAAAAAAGTGTACATATTTTGCTTGTCTACTCATTACAACACATCTCAATTCATCTACCTTATTACTGTTTATATTATTAATGAGAGAAACTATGGATTATGAATTCATGGTAGATTATGTTTTAATGTTCCCCA
Organism: Mimophis mahfalensis; assembly: GCA_032468015.1. NCBI lineage: Eukaryota > Metazoa > Chordata > Lepidosauria > Squamata > Mimophis > Mimophis mahfalensis. The sequence continues at coordinate 1,740 of JANHFR010009742.1, read as the reverse complement.
AACAGAATCATAATTGGTAAAAGAGCTTTTAGTATCAAGCTTCAATGCACTGGAATGCTCTCAAAAATGATTTTATAAATCACACACAGAGCTTAAATGGCATGCTATCATGACACAGCATTTTTTAATTGCTTGCACACTTTTTCTCTCAGTGTGGTAGTTGTTTGAATGGCTGGGACTGCACAGTCGCTATGTCTTGTTCAGGACTTCACCCTGGTTGTTTTACCCTTTGGAAATCACCCCATCCTCCTGAGACCCCAGATTACATTTTGCCACAATTATATTAGTTTACAATTCCTCCTGCCAACCTAGCAGTCTGAAAGCATGTCAAAATGCAAGTAGAAAAATAGCGACCACCTTTGGTGGGAAGGGAATAGCATTCCGTGCACCTTCGGCATTTAGTCATGCCGGCCACATGACCACGGAGACGTCTTCGGACAGCGCTGGCTCTTCGGCTTGGAAATGGAGGTGAGCACTGCCCCCTAGAGTTGGGAACGACTAACACATATGTGTGAGGGGAACCTTTACCTTTACCTTTATCTACACGTGCCATAGGTTCGCCATCATGGACCTAGGGTTTGTCTTTTGCTTATAGAGCCAGCTAAGACTCCTACATAACCCCTGCATGGCCCCAGGGGAGTCTGACAACAGCTAATAGAATACATGTTCTTGCACAGGGGCAGGAAGCTCAAGTGAAGGTATAAACACTTCCCCACTTTCAACTCCATGTGGTTAGCTGCCTAGAGCCACAAACCAATGTGGTTCTGCTTCATCATTAAAACATCTTTCCAACCAGCCTCCAGTTTGGAACTGGACATGGATATTTCTTCCAACAGTGTGCAACATTATTAATATGTCCAAAGGATAAGAAAACTGTTTTGTTTCCCTGCGTAACGTATATAACTCATTAGATTGTGGACTCCAATTTGTACACACACCACCAACAAATAGTTGTTTTTTACATTATGACGTGAAGACGAAGTCACAGTGTCTGGCTATCTGATTGCACACCCATGTGATTGTACTGTTACAAGGTCACTTTTTTTAAAAAAATGACTTATATACCGCCCTATTCCTACTGGACTCAGGGCGGTGTATAGGGCATTAAAAACAGAAAATACAAAAATTAAAAGAATGAGATAAACACGCCCTAACAAACAATAACCCTCAATCCAGGCCGGCTAATGTGAAGAGCCAGGTCTTCAACTCCTTGTGGAAGAAATGAAGGTCGGGGGCCGTTCGGAGCTCCAGTGGCAGCTGGTTCCATATGGTGGGAGCTCCAACGGAGAATGCTCTCCACCTGGGCGCCGCCCGCTGACATTCTGAAACTGGCAGCAAAGTTGTTTGCTTGCTTTAAACACGACCACTGTAGCTTAAAAGCAATATTCTGTGTCTTGTACTCTGAGATGGTAAGAGGACCATATTCGATCGCTTTGATATTTCTACCAGATTTTTTTCCCTTTGGAAGTATCACGATCTTCCAGCTTACATATAGAACCTCTTGAGAGAGAAAGAGAGAAGGTAGCATTCCTAATTACCATAAATTTTGGGTCATAAGGCTCACTTTTCCCCCCAAAAAAGTGTGTGTGTGTGTGTGTGGGGAAGAAATAAGGGTGCATCTTATGGTCGAATGCTGTCCAGCGCACGCACGAATGGGGCCAAACACTCTCAGAACAATGGAGCTAAATATTTTAGTATACCGGTACTATTTGGTTCAGAATATTTTTTTCTTGTTTTCCT
>JANHFR010009735.1:26842-40877 GCA_032468015.1 Mimophis mahfalensis | reverse complement strand
CTCCTGCTCTGGAATATGGAGTGAGTCTCCATCCCACACCATCACCCTTACCTTCTCAGGCCAGGCGAGGAGTGACAAGGAGGGGAGGGCATGGACCAGTCAGTGGTGGGATCAGCCGACAGGGAGCCGCAGCAGGGGGCCGAAAGCCGCATGTGGCTCCAGAGCCACAGTTTGCAAACCCCTGGACTAATCCATGAGATCCTCAAAAAAGGAAAGGCCTAGGAAATTAAAACCATCTTTCTGTAATAACCATGACCTGGATGGCAGAATCTCCATAGACATCTGTCTTTAATATCAATATGACCCCTCCCAAGTCTAACCTGGCTGCAGGACAATTACATAAAAGACCACTGTTGAGACCTCGACTAACGTTATAATGCACAAAAGTAATCCACATATTCACAGTATAACACTGGCATGGTAGCTCTGTAAATACATACATTTTTTCCCATTAAATATGGTTTGAAACTACATTACAGTTTTTTTCCTTATTATTAAAATATAATTCAACCTCAATTATTTGTCTTCACGTTCCTGCAGGCCCCTTTTTATCCTTGGGCAAGGGAAAGGGGATGTGAGAAGAAATTGGGGAATCAGACTTCACTGAAGTTTGCTTCTGCTTTTAGTCAGTTTTTACCATCATTTCTTACTTTACATTATTCCATGATTATTTAACTTTTCTTGAGAAATTGGTATATAATTCCATACAAATCCTATAGACCAGGGCTTTCAGCAGCTACAATTCCATGTTATCTGACATTTTGAAGTGATCAGTCAGCATTCTCACCAGTGATGCTAATAAATTTCATTAATTTGTTTGAAGATTCACTTGTAACAATATTTCCTCTGGGATAAAAAATGATAATATAGCCAGTTCTGAACTGGCTTGGTGATAGAACTTAAAACTTGGGTAAATTTCAAGGATGGAATGGAATAGGGAGGCAATAGTGATTCAATTTAGATATGTATTTTCTTGTTATCTCGGGCCTTTAATTGCTTTGGGCTATTGTATCTTTTTTTTAACTATGGTGCTGGAGAAGACTCTTGTGAGTCCCTTGGACTGGAAGGCAAGCAAACCGGTCAGTCCTAGAGGAGATCAACCCTGGCTGCTCTTTAGAAGGCCAGATCCTGAAGATGAAACAAATACTTTGGCCACCAGATGAGGACTCACTGGAAGGACTCACTGGAGAAGAGCCTAATGCTGGGAAAGTTTGAGGGCAAAAGAAGAAGGGGACGACAGAGAATGACATGGCTGGATGGAGTCACTGAAGCAGTCGGTGCGAGCTTAAATGGGGGGATGGTAGAGGACAGGAAGGGTCACAGTGGGTCAGACATGACCACGCAACTAACAACAAATTGTATCTTATTGTTCGTTCAATCTTCTATGACTTAACAATTCTTAACAATTCCAAAACGAATTTTTTCTGCACTTTTCATAATGTGTTTTGCACGCTTACTCCAAGAATGAATAGCATGATGAACGTGTATGTGTTTAAATAGGAGCAGATGTAAGAATCATTTAAAAAAAAAACGATCTGTGAAAGTAACCTCAATCTACACCAAGGGTTTGTTTTTTCTGTTGCAGTTTTTTCTGCATATCCAGTTCACAATGCAATTACATAATCAGCCATCCCTGGGAATCTTCCTTTGACTAGATAACAACACTTATGAGTTGCAAACAAAAACAGAAATATGTCATCATGAGCAGGGAAGATGTACAATGACTTAATTATAATAGAAGGTTTGGAAGGTGATTAAATGACTGGAACACTAAGAAAAGAAGGTATTTTACAGTATTTTTAAAATTGAAAACAGCAATTCTAAATATAAAAACTAATACAAACTACAAAAATATAAGAATAAAGACCATTTGTGATCTGGGGGAGCACTGGAGTGCAGGGCTGGGCCAATGCCAGGCCTCCCAGGACGTCCTCTGCCTCTGAGGCACCCTGTGTTCCACTTAACTACCCATATGGTTGCCTAATGCTCACGACAGGGAGAGCAGAGATTGGAATTGTTAAGCAAGGCAATCATATAGACCATTTGTCCATTTTTAACTTCATTTCAAAATATATTTTTCAAAGTCTTTAAGACTGTATTTAAAATTTCTTTCTCTAAGGAGAAGGAGACTCACCAAGTAAATGCAATAAAATCTTGTTGTTCTGAAAGGTGTTAATATTTCTAAACCAATAAAAATAATTGCAAAGATGATTAAGAAATGAAGCTTGGCCAAACATTTGATCCCAAAAAAGGCAGTGTTATGATTGTGAGCTTGGTATCCTTTGAATCCCAGCTGCTTGACTCATAAGATGAAACCTCAATTCTTGTGTCTGCTCACAAGAAGGGGCTGAACAGAATATGCATTGACTTTCTAATAATATCTTTCTCAGGAGAGTTCATCAGTCAGGATCTATCCAGTTGCCAATATCCATGCCATAAACACAGTCCTGCTTCAGCAGGGACATCTAACTCACTGTGGCACTCACCAGAATTTTTTTCAGGAAGAGAAGATAAAGTATGGATCAATATATCCTAATAACTGAGTAAGGCAATGAAGCTCTTTCATTCTAAGTATTGAAAATATTTTCCCTGCATACATGAGACTGTGTATTGAGCACAGCAGGTAAAACGGAGCTTCCTGTTGACCCTGGAATGAAAGAAGATAAAAACTAGGTGCTGATTTTTCCCCCTGTAATGTGAAAGGAATCTTTATATGGGTACAATAAATAACACAATGAAAAGTGTTGGTATCAATAAAAAAGGACAGGCCTGATTTCTCTTTTGATAGAAGAATAGAATGTGGGATTAACCCCACAGTAAGATCATCCCATGTTGTAATCAGATCCTGTGTAAATTAAGTCATAATTTAGACGGCTTTTGTAAGTCCTGTGTATCATTTTGAGAGGATATATATAACTGATAGCCTTGAGAATCTTCTGTGTTCCTTTGATAAGGATCTCTGTAGTTTTAAATGCTGATAAAAGATATGTTGTTAAATCTATCATCAATAGCTTTGCTTTCTCATTTAGGTGACCATTTTTTCCAAAAACGCCTGGTATGGTCAGCAGGATCAAAAAGTCAAGAGTTGAAGACATTTGCTGCATTTGGCATACTTCAGCCAAGCTGAAGGAATGAAGTGGAGCTTCATGAGTTTGTTTCTCCAGGCCAACAAAGGATTTCCACATACATCCTGCAAGCTAGATGGACAAAAGATTCCTCATCTTTGCCGTAGGTTCTACAAAGTAGAAATGTACTGCAATCATAAAGAAACAGGAGTCCTAAATTAGTGATCACTGGAGCAGTCTAAATGTAGTGTCTTAAAAAGGAGGAGAAAATCTTGAATACGTCAAGAGGAAATTCATTTATATCCCCAGAAGATCCCATCTCTCATAAAGTGGTCTATCCCATCTTGAGAAGGGGATATGTTGGATTTGCATACTACAGCCTCCTTTCCATTTCCCTAGTTGGCGTCAGTGGATGAAGGATATAAAACATTGGTGGGAATTGGTTTGGTCTGGGGAGAAAAGTGAAAGCTTCTATTTTCCAATAATGGGAATCCATAACTTTTTCTAGGTAGATTAGGCCAATTCAGCAGCAGTATATCAAAACCAGCACTTCAATTGCACCTAGAAGTTATTTGGTGGTCAATGCAGGGCCCACACTATATGTGTAATATGTTCCCAATGACGGGAATGAGATGACCACTGCATTTTGGATTAACTCAGCTACGTTTTTTAAACCTCTCAACACACTTTTGGGATTTCTTGGTAAATTCCCATTCCAATATTACCTACCATAGATCCCTCCCTGCTTAGCTTTCTCAAGCACTATTAAGGTAAACTACAGAGAATAAAAAGCCAGTTCAAGATTTTTGGCTGAGATAAAATGATTGAAGAACCTTTCCATATAAAGAACTTAGCCCCTTCTAGTTTCAGAGATGCATAACTGCATTGGCCTGCATAAGAAGCATGCATAGTTTATCAGTACTTTTGTTAATCGTAAAATTTGAACCACTGAGTGTTGGAAATGCAGTCTGCAGCCCTAGAATTATTGGATACAGCATCTCTCTCAGTCACTGCAGAAGTGATAATTTCAATATAACCTTTGGAGATTAATATATGGATAGCATCTATATACTAAAAAACTTTTTGTGTCTGTTAGCTTCACCTATGGTCAGCTCCTGATATTTGGTTGTGCTATACAATCAAGTATGGGCTACAAGGCAAAAAGTTCTCTGAATATCTCCCTGAATTTTTACAAACTTTTCTAGTACCTTAGAAGGTCTGCCATTGTTAAAGACATTAAGGAATCTGATAAGGAATCTGGTATTTGGTAATTTCGTCTTGTAAGACAAAACTTCATAAAAATTTTCCTTGGTCTACTCCTGATGTTTGTTCATACTTTTTTTTATAGGGAGATACATCTTTGAATGCCTCCCTGAATTTTTCAGAACTTTGCCAGTGACTGATAATGAATCTGGTATCACTAAAATGATAACAAAATGGGTCACAGGTTATCTTGTATTAACTAAAATTAATTCAGATAGTTAAAACACATTTAAATTTGACAGCTTGGCCTCCCCCCCCCCCCCACCAATTATGTGCCAGTACAACTCTTAATGAGAGCAAAGCTATTATTTTCTTGTGCAATATTGCAGCTCTCCAGAGCTTGTGGGTGGTTTGTTTGCTCACTGGTGATAAGGCTTGCCTCATTCTACCTCTTGTCTTGCCTATGGGCTTTAGTGTGTTCCAGGTGCCCGCCCAGAGTTGAATGCAACCATGTTGGAAGAAGGCTTGGGTTGCAGAATAGCCAACCTGCTATCATTTGCCTTCATCTCCCAGCTTGCAAAAAGATTTGAAAAAGTGTGGCACACAGCACAAAAGGCAAATTTGCAACTGAAAAACACCCACTCAGATTAGGTATTCATTTTTGAAATGGATCAGACAATTACTGTGACACAATATGAATTAAACACAAGTCTACAGGATACATGAGTAGGCGTTATTTTTTATTTCATTTTGTATGAAGGGAATTTCTGTTGGGGATCTGCAGTAATTCTGAGTTGGACATTACAGGTAGTCCTTGGCATACAACCACAATTGAGGCCAGAATCTTTGGTCCTTGAGTGAAATGAGACATCACATGACTGCTTTGTTCAAAAACCGCAATCCCAGCACATCTGGTTTCAGTCATTAGGCAATCTCCTGAATTGTTAAATGGTGTGAAAGAGCTGCCAGCTAGAGGGACTTGACCCTGCATGAAGCTGGTACTCTCCAACAGGTGGTCCTTTTGCTCTTAAAGAGTTGGCCACTGGAGGAACTCTGTCCTGTGTGGGCCCAAAACCTTCAGTGGACTGCTTTTTTGCTCTCAGGATTTGGGCACATAATTAAAAGATATGAAAAAGCCTCCATTGGCAGGAAGTCCCTAAATGGCAATTCTCAGTTGACCTCTGCCTCACTTCTCGTCAGCATACTTCAAAGAGCCCAAATCTAATCCTAACCTAGGCCTCAAGAATGACACATTTTATAATCTGTTGACCTCGACATATAAATAGGTAAAGGGGTTTATAAACTTTGCCACAGTCTTATTTGGTTTCACCCAACGCTCGATTTCAGGAAGAAAAAACTTCTTGATTGCAAAATAAACAGACACACCTTCTTCATCTCTCAGCTACCAGCATGAGCGATGATACAACTTTGGGATTATGCACTGAGAGTTTGTGGCTGTATACAGTTTTTGCTAAGCAAAAAAAGAGCATGATCCCATTCCATTGGTTTAAAATAATAATTAAAAAACCCCAAATAAAACAGGCAACACTTGCTTTTTAAAAAGGATAAAGGCAGTTAGAGTTTTCTGTGCTAAAAATGCAATGACTTTTTTAAAAGAAGAGGAGGAGGAATGTGTTCAGGGTATAAATAGCATAAAGTTAATTTTTTGAATAAGAAAAGCAAAAACATGCAAGCATTTTTTTTAAAGAGTGCAGGCCTAGATTTAAAGCTCGGGAGAGCTCAAGCTTTATCCTCTCTTCAAAATGCATCCCAAAGTAACCAGCTAAATCAAGGAGCATTGCTGATTCCATCTATCCACCCTTGAACTTTATCAGAAAGCAGCTGAAAGTAACATCACATCTTGGTCTTAATCAACTGGGTGTTGAGTTTGTTAGACTAGGATGTTCACAGTTTCTCAGTTGAAACTATGATTAAGTCTGTCCATACATTGTGAGATTTTCATAGTGTCTTCTGATTGCTGGTTGGTGTTCATAGATGTGCTCTGTTTGTCTTTTGTCTATCTGCTCTATGTAGTGACTGTTAAAATCGTTATATTGTATGTTGTAGGTGACTGTTGTTTTTTTCTTTGTCTTGGGCTACTGGGTCTTTGGATTTATGTAAGAGGATTTGGAGGGTTTTAACTGGTTTGTGCACTATGGTGATGCTGTATAGTTGTGATAATACGTCGGTTGTTTCTAAGATGTTTTTGATGTATGGTACTGTTATCCTTTAAATAACTTGGTTGGTTGTGTTGAAGTAGATTAAAATGGTTAGGTACTTTTTTATTTAAAAAAATCATTTTTTGGAAGATGTATAGGTAGTCTGTTTCCTTTTTCTAGTGCTCTGCTTTTTTGTTTGTCTGAATAATGTTCTTACATTGCTCGGTTATTATTTTGGTAATAGAATACTTGGTTAGTTTGGGTTATTTTTGGATAGACTTGCATTTCTAATTTGTTGTTATTTCTTCTGCAGATGACGACATCCAGAAAGAGTAATGTGTTGTTTTTCTTTTTTATTATGACCAAGGTATTGTTAATATACCAGATCCATACTTTTGATTGTACGTGTGGGAGTAGTATTCCCACATATACAACCAAAAGTATGGATCTAGTTTGCCAATGATAATTTTCATCATAAAAAAGGGAAGAGAAAAGACACACAAAACAACCAACATCATCAAAGGACTAACATTCACATGGGAAGAAGAAAACATCAGGTCAAAGCATCTCAGAAACAATCAATAGATTATTACAATCACAGAGCATCACTGGAGCACAAAACTAATTAAATGTTTTACACTAAATGTTTACATATCATGTAAAGTTAATTCAATTTTAACTTTTGTATTCGATGTTATTTTAATTGCCCTGTACACCGCCCTGAGTCCTTCGGGAGAAGGGCGGTATATAAATTTAATAAATAAATAAATAAATAAAAAATAAATAAAGTAAACCAAAACAACCACTGGATCGAGAATTAAATATAGGAGTCATCTACAACATACAGTGTAACAACTTTAACAGCCACTATGTAGGACAAACAGACAGAATATTAGTAGAATGCATCCATAAATACCATCTAGAAGTCAAAAGGCATATTGAAAATTCCGTAATCTCATAACACAAGGACAGATTCAACCACAGTTTCAAGAGGGAAACTGTGAGCACCCTAAACCAAGCTAAATCCAAAAACACTAGGAAATTCCTAGAAACTTGACATTCAGACAAATCAGCCATCTATAGACATAACAGAGATAAACACATTTACACACCATTCAAAAAAGACAATAAAAAAGTAAGAAAGAAACAAAAAGGCCAGAACAAATCCAGCAGCCTACATTCAGATAAGCAAGGATTAACATCAAACAATCAAGCTAAAAGCAATACCTTAATCAAGGAACTTCTAAAAGAAAATCTCCCATCAACACTATAAGAACAAACTATTGCATGTAAAAAGGCAGCAAACCCCATACTGACTACCCTGGTTGGATAATTAAACATTTACAAACATTCAGATTGAGAGAGTACCAAAGATTCCATGGTTCAACCCTGAGCTACATATATATTCTCTTCTATTGGAATTATATACAGTATAAGCTCTCAATCAGGCTTTATCCAGACTAGCTGTGAAATTGCTGCTGGGCAATCAATTACTTTAGAATCAGTGGATCAAAGCAAAACAACGTTACTCTGCATAGAGAGTTGTGAAAATGGGAGGAAGGGCAAATAATTATTTGAAGACATCAACACCTCTGGAATCAACTGATGGAAATAAATTGCTGACAATTCCATGTTTTTGTGCATTATTTTGTTTGGCATGCAGCTATTTCTAGCAACCTGCTCTTATTATTTTTGTGTTAGAGAGCCTCCCAGGCAGAAGTTCAGCTGCTAAAATTTTATCTACAATATCTTTTGGGCGATAATAGCTATTCGCTTATCATAGAGACAAGGAGGCATCTAGTAGTATTATCATGCTTAAAATATACCATAGAACAATATTTTATAGGGGAGTTTGGGCAGCTCTGGATAACGCCCCCCCCCAAGTAAATTTTCATATTTATTTTCTTTTTATTAAATAAAGGAACCAAGCAAGATATGCCATAAGAAATATCTTCACTTTTAAGATGCTTCGAGCCACTTTATGAAGGTTCTCTCTTTTTTTCGGAATCCAGTAATATACCTTTTCTTTTGGAAGGAGTTGCTATGCAAATATCAGTAGTTCTTTACAACGGTCAATGTACAATTGTTCATGGCCCAGGAAAGGTCATTTGCAGAATCACTGACATCTGTTAGGTTTCAGTGGAAGGGGGGCAAAGGTCATTCCTAATGCAATTTCAACCTTATGTCGTGAGGTTGGATGCACTTGTGGGGGCAAGTGGGAGTTAGGTGGTCCATTGCCTGCAAGTCCCAACATCCATCTTCCCTGTCTTCACAATAGTTACATCACTGGTGCAACCTCTAATTCCACGAAAACCCTTATATAAAATCTAGACTAATTCCTATGATCTCTTAAACTTCTACCTTTTCAATGAAATCTGGGACAAAGTCTATTTTGTGTATGGCAGGATGTTCTTTACAATATTACAAAATGTCTGGTGTCTTCTGCAGAGATTTTAGCCTGTTGTGGTAATTAGAGTTGGAAACAGGTGTCTATACAGTGGAGCCTTGGTTCACAAACGCTTCTGTTCGCAACCAAATCGGTTCACAACCAAAAAATCTGCTAAATGTTTTACTCGGTTTGTGAACAAATCCTCAGTTGGCAACCAAACACAGCCGTGGTGATTTTCCCTTCCGCGCCATTTTGTTTGTAAAATAGCCATAGCCGGCACTCTCCTCCTCTCCTGTTCCAGCCGCTTCTTCTTAGTCAGTGCCAGTCAGCTTTGGGTGCTCCGGCTGCTTGTCAATCAGCGCCGGTCAGCTGCTGGTGGGAGGAGCAGGCGGTTACTGTTACTGTTAGGGTGCATTCTGTGGCATATTTAACTATTTGTGTGCTTCAAAATCTAAAAAAAAGACAAGGTCTGGAACGGATTGATCGTATTTCCATACAACCCAATGGGAAAATTTGTTTCGGTTCATAACCAACTCAGTTCACAACCAAAGGGAACGAATTGTGGTTGTGAACCAAGGTTCCACTGTACTAATGACAATACTGCTATCAGCCCAGTTGCCTGCTGAGTAGCCAAGAAATGAAAATGTTGGGGCCTTGAAGCCCTGCAGTTTGAAGACATTTTTGTTTATTACATGTCCTATACAAAGGAAAGGGAAAAATAAAGTCTTCAGACCCAAGCCTATGCTGTTTATGGCAACAGCACCAAATACAGGTAATCCTCAACTTACAACTGTTTAGTAACCATCTGAAGTTATAACGGCACTGAAAAAAGTTACTTATGACCGTTTTTCACACTTATGACCATTGCAGCACCTCCATGGTCATGTGATCAAAATTCAAATGTTTGGCAATTGACTCATATTACGGTTGCCATGTCCCAAGGTCATGTGACCACCTTTTGCAAACATCTGACAAGCAAAGTCAACGGGGAAGCCAGACTGACTTCTTTACAACTGCTTTCTACTAAAGTAACAATTTGTCGAGGTTTTGTTGAAGGTTGATGAAACGTGCTACTAACATCTTTGCAAAATAAAAATACGAGAACCAAACACTAATAAAAACAATTCCTTTTACCTAGGTAATAAAAGAAAACAACATAAAGCTAATCTAACTACTGTACATAATAATAAAGAAGGGCAAAACATGTCCGCTCAAGATGAAGGCACAGGTAAGAAAGGAAGAAGTCTGGGTCAATTTCACTTTCCTTATTGTGTGCAAGAACATCCCACTTTACATTCCTTAGATTAGGAATAGGTGGAGACATTCACTAACACATTGTTAGCCAGGGCAGCGTATGGTGACACAATTGCCGTGATTTGCTTAACAACTGTGGCAAGACAAGAGCCTTGGTAGTGCAGGCTGTTAGTACTTAGCCTAGCAAGCCAGCTGCCTGTAATTAAGGCAAGTTCAAATCTCACCAGGCTCAAGGTTGACTCAGCCTTCCATCCTTCCGAGGTAGGTAAATTGAGGACCCAGATTGTTGGGGGCAATAAGCTGTTCTTGTAAAAATGCCCCTAATAAGCAGGCATATACTAAAGAATGAAGGCTATTGCTAAGCAAATTGAATTGTGTTTCTTAAGAGTGTAAGCCGCCCAGAGTCTCTGGAGAAGGGCGGCATATAAATTGGAAAAAAAAATAAAATAGGGCAAAACTCACTTAACAACTGTTTCACTTAACAACTTACATTTTGGGCTGAATTGTGGTGGTAAGCCAGGATGGCTGTAGGGTTAAACAGCTTTCTTCAGGGATGTTTTCACTTTACTTATGGACCAGGGAAGTCCCCATACATGGCCAAACCAAATTCAACCCTACCTAGGTTTACAAGATCAATCAAGGTCAACCAGAAAGACACACCTGTCCTAATCCCCGTGGAACTTAATTCGAGTCCTCTGAACAGTGGAAGAGAAGACTGGTCGGATTTTTTAGTTCGCGGGCCCAGCAAGGGAAACTTTGGCCACGAAATCTTCCGTGCGCGCAAGAGCCGGCTAATAAAAAAACGCGACCGGCTTGTGAAGCGCCGGGAGTTCGTCATGAATGAATCCCGCTTCCCGCCATTCCCGGGAGCGGCCTGCCGATGGCCCCAGAGAGCAAAGCGCCAATCTCAAAAGCCAGCCCTCCGCCGCTCATTGAAAAGAAAGTCCCGGAGCAGCGTTGCCTTCGCTCGCCTCATTGGGCTCAGCCCTCGCTTCGCGCCGGGTCGCCCGCTTAAGCTCCTCGCGGCTGAGGCGATGGAAGGAGACTCGGTTCGAGGCGCTTCCGAGGAAGTTTTGCTCTCGGGCGTCTTTCGCCTCGTCCCTTCCCTGAAGGTGAAGTGCGCCCTGAGCCTCACCAGCGGCTCGGAGTTGCTGGTGCGCCGGCTGGACTCGGCCGGCCGGAGCAGCAACGCGGGCAGCGCACTGAGCCTCTCCACTTGCGTGGGCTGCTACGCTTTCCAGAGCAGGGGCGCCTCGCAGCCGCCGGCCGCCGCTTACTTCTGCGTCGTTTGCTACCCTTTCAAGAAGGGCTGGTGGTACCGCGGGGAATCCCGGCAGAAAGTAGCGAAGACCTTCTGCGTGTTGGCGTCGCAGGACGCCGAAGAGAACCGGCACGTTGCCGAGACCTGGGTGAGGACGATCCGAGAGCTCTCGGCTCCCCATCTGGAAGGTGAGCGAATCGGGTTAGACGGAGGTTCCCCCAGCTCCTTTTGCCTTGCGCCGGGCGACAACGCGCACCTTCATCTGAGGCGGCTGGGTCCACGTTAACAGGCGTATCCTAAAGGCTTGCTCAGTTGTGCCGTCGGGGGCTGGGAGAAATCCGGCCACCCTCGTCTTTCAAAGCAACTTTGGTGCGCTGTGCGAAGCCAGCAAGAGCGGTTAGATAGTCATTTATGGTTGAACGAGTTTTGATGACAAGGGTTGCGAGAATTACCAGCTGAATGTTTTTTTTTTAATCCAGCTGTATTCGGTTGGGTTTGTTCTCTCGAGTGCCTAAAACTGCAACCCCATCAAAGGACTTTGGGGTAAATATCTTGGCTCACCCTGGGTAAAAGGGACAGGACGGTCCTTAATTTTTCTCCAAACAGATAAAGCACTGTCTAGATTTTTTTTTTTAAGTATATACAATTGCTTAAACTTAGAAAAGTGTTAATTGACTTTGAAAAATATCCCACTCGTGTCCAAAGGTGCTTTTTCAAAAGGTAACTGGACTTTTTGGTATTTTTTTTTCTCTTGAAAATGTTTTGCTTCTCACCCAAGAAGCATCTTCAGGCATTTTCAGGGGGAAAAAAACCACACACACAAAAAGCCCAGTTGCCTTTTGAAAAAGCACCTTTGGGACAACCATGACCTGGATGACTGAGAATGTCCATAGACATTCATCCAATTCATGGGGAGGGGTGAAGAGAGGTAGGTCCAACACTCTGGTACTACTTTAGCCAAAGATGTCTAAAACGCACCTATTTTTAATTAACTTTCATAAGTAATTTGGCACATTTAGCCTACTATCAAATACTAAGGATGCTTCCAGAGAAACGTTTGTGTGTGTACTACATGGTACATAGGGGATTTAAGACTGGAGCAAAGGTATTTTTTTTATTTGCAGTTTTCACATGTGTTCCTTTTATTCATTTTTTAAAAAACTCCCCCGCCCCATTTTTTAAGATGTCATTAGAACCATCTGTTTGGAAGCATCTGTATTTGGAAAGAGTACTCCAATATGGAAGTTCATACAGTCAATATGTAAGTTAGTGAGTGTGCCAATGACATAACGTGTGCACATTTCTGAATGTGAATGCAGGATAAATATGCATGCAGCAGCATGTACATACACATTATGGTCATATACCATAATGGTACATGCTCTAAAAAAAATCCTAGACATCACTTACACTGATTTGAGTTTTGAAACTTAAGAAATGATCTATGTAGCATGGTCTTGTGTGAGTTACAAGTAAATCCCATTGATCATGTGATATATTAACATTTGCATACTGGAAGTAAATTCCAAATTACAGTGAGTACCCATATATGACACTGTTAGCCTTTTGCAAGTCCTTGAAGTCCTGGTTGTCTCCCCAGGCATTTGAGTCAAGGGGTAGATGAGCTCTACCATTATTTTTTTGGTCAATAAAGTTAACAGTTTAGGCATTGGAGATGGGTGGGGTAATGTTTGATGTATTTGTTTTAACTTTGTAAGCCACCCAGTTATTTGTGTGTGATAGGCAGCTTTATCTATACTACTAAAACTCTTGTTCCTATAACCTTTAACTGGGCAAAATGGTGCTTCATGGAGCAACAATTTTTAAGCACGACTATAAGTGGGCTAATTTCCAGAATGCATCCAAAATCTGGAACCCATGACTTCCATGGAATTAAAATTTGGCAAGTTTTCTAAAACATTTATGACATAAATATTAATACAGAAAGTTTTAAAAAAAATCTCATTGCCAACTCCCGATGTTTGACTATGCTATACAATTTAACGTGCGGTATTCTCAAGACACCAATATGTCCCTGAATTTTTAGGAGTGTTTCCAGTGAAAGCAGTACATTAGAAGGTCTGCCATTGTTGAAGCATTGAGAAATCTGGCTGGATACTGTATATCTCTGAAATTATGACCCAAAGGGTCACGGGTATTCTGATAGATAATATGAATAAATAAATTTGGGATTGTTGCCTTACTCCTAAGAACATACCGGTACACTTAGGGGGACTATGTTTCAGTTGAAGTAATATCAGTTGACTCAAGATCCGTTTGATTCACATCTAACTAAACTGTATAGGGTAGCACCTTAAATATCATTTTACTTAATGAATGAATGAATGTGATGCAGGAAAAAAAGAACAGTAATTCAGGTACAGATATGTAGTTATAGGATAAAGCTGGTATTAAGCCACATATCATATCCTTGGCTGCTATACAGCTTCAGAATGGGAGCTTCCACTTGCTAAAGTGAAGTATAGGACTTGTCAATGTTCAAGATAGGCTTTATTTTCCAACAGACTAGCCCAGGGGTCTGCAAACTGTGGCTCTGGAGCCACATGCGACTTTTTCGGCCCTCTGCTACGGTGTCGGCTGATCCCATCACTGACTGGCCGCTGCCTTCCCATGCCCTCCCCTCCCTGTCACTCCTCACCTGGCCTGAGAAGGTAAGGGTGATGGTGTGGGATGGAGACTCACT
>JANHFR010009735.1:0-12767 GCA_032468015.1 Mimophis mahfalensis | reverse complement strand
AGAATTCCCCAGCCAGCAACACTGGGAGTTGAAGTCCACGCATCTTCAAACTGCCAAGGTTGAGAAACACTGGTCTAGCTTAAACTAAGACAGCAACAGACAGGGACGTCTAGAAGCTTTGGACCACACTCCCAGAAAGTTTGTCTAGTAAGCAGGGGTCTCCAACTTGATAACTTTAAGACTTCTGGACTTCATCTCCCAGAATTCCGCGACTAGCCATGTCTAGGGGCAAAGGGGAGTTTTGTGACTGGGTGTAGAGAAGTACAGAGATGACCTTGGAAAAGGAGTGAGGAAATAATTAGCAAAGCATAAACAGAGTTCAGCTCTAAATGTGTGGTGTCAGTCCTTGTCTTCCTCAAAGGGCTGATACTAGTTTTCCTCATCATGAGAACCATTTTGTGATTAAGAAGCCTCCTGACCACAGCCATATTTGTGTCCCAGATAGATGTCAGAGTTCTGAAGATGCTCACCAACTCAGGAAAGACTTACAATGACCAACATGGGTGTAACACAACTGTGGATTTTATGGTTCCCCAGGAGATTAAGTTAGATTGGTGATACTGCAGAATGCAGATGGGCAGGAGATACTCAAAAGAAGGCAGAGATGTCAGCAGTTCTTCGAAAAGGACAGAATACAGGTATTTTAGTGAGCAAGAGACAAATGGCTATTTTAAAATTTTTGAAAAATTCCTTATCAGGTTGTGAAGTTTATTTATTTATTTGTAAAATAAATAAGTTCAAAGATAGTGCAACTGAAATGAGATTGAAATGTTTGGCCAGCAGATGTAAGGGCACAAAAGGAAGAACTGCCCCATTTGGTGATGACATCTTCGGGCTTTTCATAGGAAAAACGCTTCGATGCGGGACACACAATTTTGGAAAAGTAGTTAAAAACAAGCGCTTTAATTTCCATTAGGGGTTGTTGTTTTTTTAGCATATGCATATTGTTTTGAAGAGAGGAAAGCATCATAGCATTTTGTCCTAGGGGTGCAAAATGGCTCCGGAAGGGAGGCAATGGAGGTTCATGTGGTGTTGGCCATAACTGGCTCTCGTTGTGACCTCGGAATGCTCCTCTCCTAAATTGACCAAGCAAATAATTCTAGCAGGGTTGCATTTTCTCCTCTTTGCATCAGTCAGCCAAATCTGCTTTTGATTTAGAGCGACCTACTAGGACATGGGCCAGATGCCTGGAAAGCACCCTTTGAAGGATACTGTAGAGGAAGTGAGACCAAAGAAGAGCTGCCTTTTCCAGCATCTGGAGCATGGGTGAGGGGCAAAGTCTGGTCTTGAGCAGCGCTGTTGCTGTTACAAAGGAAAATGTACATAAGTGTACATAAAGCAGGTTGTAAATCATATGAGGAAGCCCTGGTGCACAGAGATAATTTTAGACACTCTGTTTAATGGTTTGCCTCAGCCCCCTCCTTAAGCTGACAAGCTGAATAAGGCTAGTTTGTCTAGGTCATTTCCCACGGCACTTCCCTGCTTTATTATTTCTTACACATTCCTGGTGCAAAAACATGAAGCAAAATAAAACCCTGCTCAAAGGTGAGATCTTCTGAACTGTTTCCCCACTTGAACTCATGTACATGATGGCTACAAGAATAGGGTAGAGCTGGCTTCTTTTGTCCTAACTAAACACATGTCCTTAGAGCATTTTTTTTCTTCAGAGGAAAATGGACCAAAAAGAGAATGAATAGTCCTAACTACACATTCACCTGGGAATTCCCACTTCCGCAGTGAAATGTTCCCCAATGAAACCATTACATACACGTGCCACACTATGTCAATAAGCTCTATAACCTCTATAAGTGTGAACTACCAATTTCAATCCTGATTCTGATGCTGGGCCCATCATTTGCTGCTTGCAGGGTGGGTATTGAACACCCCCCACCCCATGAATATTTAGGCCCTGGATCTCAGGCCTGTGGTCCACCCTTTGTTGAATTACAAAGAAGTTTCCTTTTGAAGGTACATGTAGGTCTATTGGATTACAATTCTGGATATCCGCAAAGTTGGACACCTTTCATTTATTGTATTCTGTTTTGAGTGGATGTTACCTATTTTTGCCATTGGGCATGCTCTTGCTTTCTCAATAGAGTGCTTGCCTCTTTGTCTCCTTCCCCTGACATGAATGTGTGTTTGATCTGTGGCATCTGTATGTAGTGGATGTGGGAGATGGGAAGGGAGAGCCACAGATGGGATAACTGGCATATAAAAGCTTTCTTAGCCCACAGGAAGGTTGGACCCAAAGAGAGAGTAGGTAGGAAGCATTTCAGAAATGACTGTCCCAAGGTTCCAGAGAGTAAAAGGAAGGGGAAGGACTTGCAAGTCTTGCAAGACTTTCAAACTTGCAAGATTTGGTTAATACAGCCTTACAATAGATAGATCTGATACTGCTGGTTGTGTGTCTTGTCTGCGCTGCCTTGCAGGGCTAACAGTGTATGACCAAGACTGTGTCTTAATGAAATAAAAGAGTTTCCAAATAAACTCTTTCAGTTACTCAAGTGTGCATCTGCCATGACATTTCAATTTTTATATACTTTCCTTTGTTTATGATAACTAAGGAAATCTCTATCTTAGCTGGGTATTAGAAATCTTATTCAGAAATCTTTTGATGGTATGGAGATTCCAGGTGATCTTGCCAGCTTACCTTCACTTCAGCCCAAAGGGCTAGAACATAAGAATAGTCCTGTGGGATCAAGCCAAGGCACCCCTGTCCACCATTTCAGTTCTCAGAGTGGGTCAATCAGTTTGGAAACGGTTCCCTGCTGGGTTCTTAAAATTGCCCTTGTTGCATTTTTCAGCTAAGAATCTAAATCCTGTACTAAAAAGTGCTCTCTGGAGGTTTTCTGTGTTGAGGTCCAAGCGGCAATTCAGGGAAGAAAAGAGCACAAATATGGCAATAAGTGCAGGATTCAGCTTGCTAACCAGGATGATCTTCCTAGTGAAAAAAAAATTTTTTTGCATTTTAAAGTAACAGATGAAAAGGAGGTAGAACCAGCTTTGATTTCTCAGGGGAGAATAAGTCCTGGCCCACGTGCTTTGGCTATGCAAACTTCCCAGCCACAGTTTGTGCAGAATCCCCCCCCCCTTTTGCTTCATTATGGTGTAGGAAAGAGGGCAAGGTGGTAAGCTAGTTTGACTTTGGCCACATTGATACTTATTGGGAGTAACCAGGTAGTAGTAATGGCATGAGAGTATGCGGGGGCGGGGGAAGAAGTAAGGGCAGATTTTATAACCCTGTTAAAAAAGTTAGTATATGGTGCTCCACCTCTGCTGGGCTAAGAGACTCTCCCTGATGTGTCAACACACAGTCTGGGAATGACAAATCATTGAAGAGAGTGTTTGTCTCTCTCATTCTGAGTCCTTGTGACAGAGAGGTTATCTAATTGGTTTGGTCAAATTTAATAGCCTTGTTAAATTCTGGGATGAAAGCAAAAGGATTAAACTTCCTCCAACTACACACACAAGTGAATATATCTATGGAAAATTCAGGGTTACAGCAAGGAGTTGGCCTCTGGGCCAGCATCCAGGACCCCACATAGTGGGGAGAGAGGCTCCAAAGGGCCATTCCCAAGTTGCGCGTCAGTTGCACTGGCAAACAAGGCCCGTCAACAGCCGATGGACTAACAGGAATGCAGGAGACAGCAAAGTGACACATATCTTCATGGAGTGTCAGCACATCTGTTTGATGAAAGCTCCTTTCTTCTTATTTAAAGTGGGGAGCTCAAGGTAAGTAGCCAGGCAGGTAAAGAGATACAAATGCTACTTCTAGCCTATCATATTTCCACATTAAGTTTTTTTAAAAAAAACAGAATGGCATTTTCTCCAAAGAAAATGGGTTTAGCATCCGAGCAGTAGAAGCCAGCTTGATTTTATTCTTATAGTCATGACCTCAATTTTAAATGTGAGGTGGGCAAGGCCAGATAGAAAACAGTCTTTTTTTCTGTGCAGAAGCAGTGGAAGAACATGAAATATTAATGTTCAGGGTTTGATGCACTTCAGTAACTTAATAATTAGAAGCAATCCCCCCCCTCAATTAAATTAAGCAAAAATGTTTCCTGATTCAGTGCCCCTAAGATGTGTGGGACTTTTAACTATTGATTAGGAATTTGGGGGAGTGTTGTTTGAGAATATATACCCTAAAAAGTTCTTTTGTTTTACCCTATGGGTGATATGGCAGCACAATCTACTTAAATAGCAAAATGGCCATTATGGTTGCTGTGGCCCATTGTGATTTCACCCTCCTTCTTCAAGGGATTCTTATTGTACTTGACATTCCTGCCTTTTGAGGAGGTACTTCTAGGTGCTAATCTTTCTGGATTAGACACGGATTCTGACAACCAGTGGCCCAGTCTGACACTGAGCTGGCTTAGGCGGTATTGAGCAAGATAGAAATATCCTAGGAAACCTCACCATATACATTTTGAATTAGATGAACTGTGTCCATGCTATTACTATGCAGTATCACTCAGTGGAGTGATAAGATGCTCCTTCTAGACTCTAGAGCAGTGTTTCTCAACCTTGGCAGTTTGAACATGCATGGACTTCAACTCCCGGAAGTCTCACGCTGCTGTTTGAACCCAGCCATTAAAGTTTGTAAGCCATATATAGTTCATGGCTAAGAGAGATGTGTTTAATCATATCAGTAGCGGTTTTTACAGGAACCATGGTTTATAAAAATCTCCATGATTTAGTATGGGGTGTGCATTCAATCACACTCTGGGCTTCTACAGGTAGAAGCTCCAGGGATCCACTGGGCCTTGTTTGCCGAACATGATATTCTGGATTTGTCAATTTTGGTGCTGCTTGAGTTGCTTGATGAATGTCATGCGCGTGTGTTGTACGTGTGTTGCATTGTGACTCTGTCTTTTTTGGATCTCTTAATGGCATTCAGTGTCTTTCATTGGTGTCCTTCTGAAATGTTTTGCCAGAATGAGGCTCTGGTCGAACTTTCTCCCAATTGCTTCATGATGTCAGTTTTAAACATGCAAGTGATAAACTTGACCCTTTTAGAATGGGTTGCTAAGAAGACAGAACAGGCCTCCTTAATTGCCACCTTCTGGAATCACTCTGAGTAACTGGAACAAAGCCAGTGTACTTTCAGCACCGACACAGTCATCCAAGAGCTTAATGAAATCTATTGAAATGCAAATAAATACTTTACTAGATCCTGCACCAAGCAGGGATTGGAACAGATAAATCATGAACATTATGACTCTGTGAAATGCTATGGATCAGCCATGAGGTGGAACTAGAAGACCCTAAGTAGGAGAGAATTTGTTTGATTGATCCAACCAATGCCATCTCTGGTCTTCTCCACCAATCCCATTCCCCAATCTCTGTATTTGAAATTGCTCATACAACTGCCTTCACTCTTGCCAACCTCGGAAGACAGGGGTCAGTCTGGACCAAACACTACTCTCTCTAGCTGTCCGTTATGGTTTGTGTGTGCGTGTGCGCGCACACGTGCATATGTGTGTGAAATTCTTTGCCTCCAAGAGCAGCCAAACTCCCCTCTTCTCCATTTCATGCCAAAAAAGAAATACCAAACAAAAGTCCTCCTCACCCCCCCTCCTCAACCCACTTTCCACTGTGATAGGAAATTCTGAGAAGGGGGAGGGAGGATTTTGTGAAACAAAACAAAGCTTTGAAAACATTCCTAACATTCTTTTGTTATGTTTAAAAGCTTTGAAAAGGTGGAAAGGAGAACAGCTTATAGCACTTTTGCAGCTGCATATTTTCCCAAAGCTTGTAACCATGGTTATTCATTAGATGACTATGCTGGGAAAGAAGGGAAGAGAAACAACAGTGCTGTATATAACTCAAGCTGTAGAAAGGCAACTCTAAGCCCTGAAGTTGGGATGAAAATGCAAACCATCACCATCATTCAGTCAGTGTCGAAGGGGAGAAAAAAATCAATTTTCACTTAGCTTACAGAATACCCAGTCACCCCACTATCCGGCCAAAATGTTCAATCAGCTCTCCCAAAAAGCCAGCGACTAACAACCTGGAATCAAAAGCCTGGTGCAGCTTGAAACGGGCTCATAGTCGTTGTATGGAGGTGCCCTCTGGGAACCATCCGGAGATCGGAAGCCAGATTGAGAACGATGATGGAAAGATCCCACATTTTCCTGGCATTATACTTTTAGCATGCTTAAAATAACACTTTGGCTTTGAAATAGCTTTTTAAATGGGCTTCTGTAATGGATGAGGCCACACTACACCCAAGACAAGGGAAATGACTGCAGTACAAAACAACAACAACAACAACAACAACAGCCAGCCCGAAACAAAAGTAAAAAACCCCCTCTATTCTCCACAACATTCTAACAAAGACAAGTGCTCCCTCACAATCTGCCAAAATTGTGAGAGAACTCCGCTATCATCAGTCTGGGTGTATGTTTTCACTTGTTGGTTGTCGATTTTCTGCTCTTCTAAATGCACAGCTACAGGCCTGTAACTGAAGAAACAGCTTCCTGCTGTGTTTGGGGGCAGCCTGATCTCTCTGGGTAGCTTCTCTGAATGGTAAGCTGGCGCTCTGTGGATACAGAGAAAGTTCTGTTTCATTTTCCGGAATGGACAGGATCATTCCGGAAAATGAAACACATCAGCAGTGTTCTAGAATGCCTTCGTTTGCTTACTTTGGGAGGGAGAAGCCTGTTTCTGCTTGGTGAATTCGATTTGGGGGTCCAGGAAAGTTATCCGTTGCCCGGCTCTGTGATATTTGAAACCTGATTTACTTGCCTATGGGACCCAAAGCTGCTTTTTCAAGAGGCAACTGGACATTGCTGGTTTTTCTTTGAAGACGTTTTGCTTCTCATCCAAGAAGCTTTGTCTATGGCAGTGATGGTGAACCTTTTTCGGCTCCTGTGCTGAAAATGCATGTGCGTGCTGTTGTCTGTGCTCTCATGTGCCCCACCCCCATGTATGTGCATGCGACCACTCCCCCCACGCATGCGTGAGCAATCATTTCAAACACCGACCCGGTTCGGTGTTTTAAACTCAGCTGATTGGGGTGCAAGCGCTTTTCTGGCTCTGGGGATTGCTTGTGCATGGGAGGGGAAGAGGGGACACCATGCGCATGAGGGGGGATCACGCTTGGGGGGGCAGGGGAGTGTGTGTGGGATTGCGAGAGCTCGCATGCCAGGCAGTGTGGCTCTGCGTGCCACTTTGGGCACGTGTGCCATAGGTTCGCCATCACTGGTCTATGGGACAGAAAGAGATTGAAAAAAAATAGCATTGGTAGTGGTTTTCCTTTAAAAGTAAGAGAAATAATTCATCAGCTTGAAGAAATGATTTATCAGCTTCATACAGGTTGAAGAACATGAATGAGTAATGTCTTAGATATGCCCACTTTGGAACACCCTCTCCTCATAACTTAAAGGGACTTGTTTCTGAATAGAGCTGAGTTGTAAGTCACGTTATTTTTTGTGAAGTTTGTGGCCAGCTGTCATGCTGAATGTATGGCTGAGTGAGGCCGGGGTTAATAGCGGCTTGTTTCTGATTCTCCTACTGGCAGATTGTTCAACATTGAGACTAAAAGAGTTTGGGTGCTTGGAAACCCAATGTATTATGCAGGTTGTAGTGTTACTGCATGATATTGGGTCAAATGATATCAGTAAAATAGTTCTCTGTATTAACTTTTACACTTGACCAGACTGCATTAACTTAATTAACTTGTGATAGATAATAAATCGGTAGATGTTAGCTAACTAGATCGATAGATTTTTTAAATTAAAACCTTTAAGCAAGAAGATAAAAGCTAACACAAACTACGGTAGTAGAAAGTAAGGAAAAAAAGGGCAGAGGGCAAAAAAAGAAAAAAAGTTAAAAAAAACAGAAAAAACATAAAGAAGTGGTTTCTGATATTCTTCACAGCAGTTATAAGCACAAGTATATTTTGACCTTTCTCTCTAAGGTTACATCCTATCATTTTTTAATAATCTATCCTATCTAATCATCAAAACCATAGGTCACAAGTTCATTGTTTTCATTTGTATGCGAATCCGTAAGTCCATAAGAGATTTCTAGTCAGCAACACATAAAGATAATGTCTCTCTCTAATCAAAGAAGTTCATTTATTCATTTCAGCCAAATCTTTGAATGTCACCAGCCATTCCTCTGTAGTAGGTAGTGTCACATTTTTTCATCTTCACAGTAATCTCGCTGCTGTGACTTTGAAACCATGCTTCTAGTCCTGGACAATCTCCCCAGACTACCTCTGGCTCCCCTTTCTTGTTGTTGTACCACACTAAGGATGCTTAGGAGACTGCAGAGGGGTAGGATGGAGTGAGGGGTCCTTTTCCTCTATCAGTGGGGGTGCTAAGCAAATCAGTGTTTCTTACAGATGGCCAACCTGTGCCCTTGTGCTTCACATGAGATCAGTAAGCAGGATATCAGTAAAGTGAAGGAGATCAGCAAGGGAGAGGGATTTTTGAACAGGGCTGAGCAGGCACATCTAAAGGGAAGGATATCTTTTGTTCACAAAGCCACTGATCTTTTGTTAGGATTGGTGATGCTCTAAGATGCAAGACTTAACATTCCACTCCTTAAGTCATTGATGCCTTTCCAGAGGATTGTGTGATATGTGCTTGTGCTTTAGCAAATACAGGCACCCTCTCATTTTGTATTGTAACCAGGAACCAGAGCTAGGAACAGCCCATGTGCTGAAAAATAATTGGTACATATAGTAAATAGGGATCTGACAATGAATTGTCAGTAAGGCTGTTTCTTTCTTAGCTCTAGATGGGGGTGGGGGTGGGGAAGAGAGTAGTGGTGATATTGCTTTTCCCTAGGGAATTTTCCAGTCTCATAAATCTGCTCCGGATGATGAGTTAGAAGAATGGAAGATGGCTTTGAATTAAGTGCAATATTGCCTGTTGGTCAACTCAATCTGCGCATTGTCCGGGGCTAGTCAACAGATTTATTGCCCATAATAAAAAATATTAATCTAAAAGAAGAAGTACAGTTCTGAAAACATGTACAGTCTATTTTGGAATTGTGCATTTCAGTGATTTTTTCCCTGCAAGAAATGTGGCATGAAACTTTTAACACAAATTCTAGGGCCACTTTTTCATTCTCCCCACCTAACCATCGCTTCCTCAGGGCGGTCCTCCTTGCAAAGCCATGAAGCACTGATATACTGAGAAATGCTCCCCTCCAGCTAATTAACAAGGGAGTCAAAAAACAGACATTCAGCTAATTGTCATGCTAGCTTCATGCTGCATGTGTTGTTGTTTCGTTAAAAAAAAAAAAGATTTGCAAAACTTGAAGAAGACCTATTGGCAGGTATCAGTGGAAAGAAAGAAAATTGAAGAGAAAAAGAAAAGAGTTTCTAACCTTCACACTCCAGAAATATTTACTGATTATTCTCCCTGCACCATTTCTGGATTAGAAATGAATTGGATGTCTAATGGCAACTATCCCAGTAACAGAGCAAAACCAGGAGCTGGACAACCTTGTACTTTAGAGTTTCTCTAGCAGCCCGTCTTATGGCCCCAATCATTCTGAACTCCCTAAACCACGGGTGTCAAACTCGACGCGGCACATTGCCGTCATGTGATGTTTTGCGACATTTTTCCCATTTGCGGAACTGGGATGGGCATGGCCTGTGCGTGACGCATTTGGCCCACAGGCCGCCAGTTTGATACTCCTGCGCCTAAACACTATTTCTGACTTCCATCTTCCTGAG
The DNA here is from genome assembly GCA_032468015.1 of Mimophis mahfalensis. NCBI lineage: Eukaryota > Metazoa > Chordata > Lepidosauria > Squamata > Mimophis > Mimophis mahfalensis. The sequence goes on along the minus strand of JANHFR010009735.1, from coordinate 3,073 downwards.
AGTTGACTTAATTATTCAAAGGGTGCGTGTGTGTGTGTGTGTGTGGCTGATTAAGTTTTATTTTAGATAATCGTGACTGACTTCTAACTTCTAAGACTTCTAACTTTTCCCCAACATTCAACCAATTCTATACCTAGAAGAAACATATCATTCTTTTCTGTGTGAGCTACTATAGGAAAGAGAGAAGAGCGTGATTGGGCAGAGGGAAGGTGGCACCCTTGTGCTTAGCTGTCTCCTGACTGTGAAGGGCTGACTTGATCTCCAGAGTGGATCCTCCGAGGAATCAGTCCTGGGGCCTTTTTTGTCACAGAGCAGGGCAAACAGGGAGAGGCACTGAAGAGAGATGAACCTGGTCTTGCTGGCCACGGAGCTACGGCAAAGTGTGACCTTCGAAAGCCTGGCAAATGGCCCAAGCTCAGGAAAAGGAGAGCGAGAAGGGACTTCATTACACTGGTAATACTGTAGCACTGTTTCTTTGTAAAGACAAGATAAGGCAAAATCACCATTCGTCTGCTTTTTCTTTATTTTTTTTAAAAAGAAAAGCTCTTGGCAAGCAATACAAACAATGGAAGTGGAAACAAAACCAAGACAACTAAAAGCTGTAAACCACAGGGGGAAAATCAGTTAATCGAGGCTTAGGTCAAGTAACTTTGCTAATTATTTTTAGCATGGAAAATGCTTTACATACTCTGTTAATAAGAATTTGGTAAGTGAAATGGACTTCTCTGAGTTGCAACACAAAGGCACCTTAGTTGCCTGTGTTCCCTAACTTGTTGCTCGGCCGAAACGGTGGCACCCCAATTCCTGGACTTGCTGAGCCAGCGCGTCATGCCCCGAACCTTTTCACTCTTGATCTTGTGCACACTTGTGCACACTACACTACACTACACAGTGCAATACTGTACTGTGCTACACTAGTTCTTGACATTAACCTTTGATTCTCCCATTTCTTTTATTTCTCCACGCAGGAGGAATACATGGGTTGCTTCCTCAGAAGTGCCAGGTGATGGTGCTGCTGAACCCACGCAGTGGAGCAGGAGACGCCTTGCGTCTGTTCACCTCTCAAGTTCAGCCGATGTTGACAGAAGCCAGCATAGGATTCCATAAGTTTGTCACTGGTGAGTCTGGTGGCTGTCCCAAAGCAACTTAGGGAAACTGGTTTAGTACAGCTAGTCCTCGACTTGCAACAATTCATTTAGCGACTGTTCAATGTTGCAGCGGCACTGACTTATGACCCTTTTTCACACTTACGACCACTGCAGCATCCATGTGATCATGTGATCAAAATTAGGATGTTTGGCAGCTGGCTCGCATGTATGACCGTTGCAGTGCCCTGGGGTCATGTGATCACCTTTTGCGACCTTCTGACAAGCAAAAGTCAGTGGGGATTCATTTAACAACAGTAACTTGTTACTGACTTTAACAAATGCAGTGATTCACTTAACAACTGTGGCAAGAAAAGTTGTAAAACGTGACAACAGTCACTTAACAAATATCTCACTTAACAACAGAAATTTTGGGCTCAATTGTAGTCCTAAGTTGAGGACTATCCATTTCCAGTTCTGTTCAGTCATTTTGCTTTTGGCCAAGCCTGGGTAGAATGACATTATTGTCTATGTTGTAGAACTCTTTGCAGTTTGGATGTATGAGAGTAAGCAGTTAATTCAACCTGCTTCAGTTCTTCTTATGTGTAGGGTTATAGTTACAATGAACTCTGTAATTTATTTTATAAAAAACACAACGTGTATGACTAAGTTAAAACTGTCATCCCAGTTAAGCTTGTGGCAAATAAAGACAATAATGGGAAGATGCTGGATTTGGAGAATAGGGCAAGTCTGAAAACTGTAATTGTATCATCACAAAGTCACTAACTTAGAAACTCCGATTATCTGACTACCTTATGCTTCAACTTTGTCGACTTCTCTGGCATCCAGTGTGTTTCTGGGCTCACTTTAAAGCAGCGGCTTCATTAAAATAATAGCTTGGGACCAGGCTGTCTGAAGGACCGCCACCTTGACATGTGGAATCCTTCCCAGATCTTTCCAGATTCCTTCCGCAGGTGTCGTAAGGCAGTTTGCCATATTCTTTCCTTGTAATCGTACTGGATTGGATTCGTTGATTTCTTTTTTTCTTCTTCAAGTGCCCAGATAACTTTCTATAAAATTTGCTTGAAAACAGATGCCTTTAGCAAACAAATAAACAAGGGGGTTGATTAAATCAACCCAACCAATGTTTAACAATAATGGTGGCCAAACAGAAAGGAAGAATTATTGGTGAAACAGATCTTTGTGCTTCAGGTAGGAGGTTCAAGTAAGAAAGAGTATGTGTATGTGTGTGTGTGTGAGAGAGAGAGAGAGAGAGAGAAAGTGTGTGTGTGTGTATGTGCGTGTGTGTGTGAGGTGGGGGGGGGAGAGAGAGATTTGTGGACTAATTTAGAACCTTCCCAGACCTGTTAAACTGGCAGCTGGCAGGCCGGATATGTCACACACAGGCCACACCTGCCTCGGCTCTGCAAAGACAAAAAATGTCACTATCTGGTCTGTGACCCAATCGAGTTTGACACAGGTGCTGTATTAGTCCATCTGAATTAAAACATCATCTACAAGACATATAAGTTTTGTTTTCCCTTTCTCCTCAGAGAAACATAATCATGCTTGGGATTTGGCAAGGGAGGAGGACATGTCCAAATGGGACGCTGTGGTCATTATGGCTGGAGACGGCTTGCTTCATGAGGTAAGGAACAGGGCAGATGGATATAGGGACTTTACGGTGTCATGTTCTCCTCGTTAAATAAACCAACAAAACATTTTATTGGTGAAACAAAACAACCAGAAGACATGATGAAATACAATCCTAAATATAACAGCACTAATAAAATCATAAAAGAATATACAGAATAGTGATTAAATAAGAGGCACTGTAAGAAACTAAAAATATATCCATAAACTTTTAATGGAGATCTAGCTCAATTGTTTACTGTGTTATTATATCTAACCTTGTAGGCCAAGGGTCTTCAAACTTGGCAAGTTTAAGATTTGTGGACTTCAACTCCCAGAATTCCTGAGCTAACATG
>JANHFR010009726.1:174899-189270 GCA_032468015.1 Mimophis mahfalensis | reverse complement strand
ACTATCCGTCGACATTTAAATGAAATGAAACACTATGGCAGGAGACCCAGGAGGACCCCACTGCTGACACAGAGACATAGAAAACCAAGACTACAGTTTGCCAAAATGTACTTGAGTAAGCAAAAATCCTTCTGGGAAAACGTCTTCTGGACAGATGAGACCAAGATAGAGCTTTTTGGGAAAGCACATCATTCCATTGTTTACCGAAAATGGAATGAGGCCTACAAGGAAAAGAACACAGTACCTAGCATGAAATATGGTGGAGGTTCACTTATGTTTTGGGGTTGTTTTGCTGCCCCTAGCACTGGGTGCCTTGACTGTGTGCAAGGCATCATGAAATCCGAAGATTACCAAAGGATTTTGGGTCACAATGTAGAGCCCAGTGTCAGAAAGCTGGGTTCGTGTCCGAGATCTTGGGTCTTCCAGCAGGACAATGACCCCAAACATACATCAGAAATGGATGGCAACAAAGCGCTGGAGAGTTTTGAAGTGGCTAGCAATGAGCCTAGATCTCAATCCCATTGAACACCTGTGTAGAGATGTCCTTCCAATAAGAGAGTCCTGGAGCAGTTTGCAAAGGAAAAGTGGTCCAAAATTCCAGGTGAGAGGTGTAAGAAGCTCATTGATGGTTATAGGAAGTGACTGATTTCAGTTATTCTTTCCAAAGGATGTGCAACCAAATACTGAGTTAAGGGTGCCAATAATTTTGTCCAGCCCATTTTTGGACTTTTGTGTGACATTATGTCCAATTTGCTTTTCCTCCTCCTTTTTTGTTTTGTTCCAATACACACAAAGGGAATAAACATGTGTATAGCACAACATGTGTTACTGCAATACTTTTCTGTGAGAAATATTTGATTTTCTTGAACAATTTCTGGGGTGCCAACAATTTTGGCCATGACTGTATATAGAATGTTATGTATTTTAATGTGCATATTTTTGTATATAGATTCTCCTGCTAATCAGGTATACTTTATATAGATACGAACAGAATGAATTTATCATTTTTCCTTACTTTACTTACAGTATCTTCTCTAGGTAAGTTATCGTAACCAATGATTTAATTATGTCAAGGCTTGTTAACACTATGGGCATTTTTTTCTAACCATATATAAAACAACACATAACCCTGATGATTTACCTTTCTGCAAGTGTTTGCTGTTCATTGATTCCAACATTGAAGAGGACTGGATAGACATAGAGCAATTTCCCATCTTTAATCTCTTGAGGAAGCAACTCAAACATCTTTTCTGGAAGCTTTATTTCTATTACATAGTGTTCCCTATGAAAATGAAAAGACAAAGCTAAGTTTGAATTGTTTCACTTTTTAAAAAAAATAACTGTATTTTCAGTCTGTTTTACTCCTAGGCTGGTAGACAACATCTATATTTAAAAAGCAGATGTTTTCACAAATGAAGAAAAATATTTTCTAATTTAAAAAAAACACACATATTTGTAAAATCCAACAAGACTCCCAATATCCATCAGAAAGAAATCCAGAAGAGTTGCAAGGTGCAAGGTTGATGCTGTTCCATGGTACTGATATTAAGATAGAAAAGGCCTGCTGAATGATACCGCTTGAGCAGGGGTGTCAAATTCAAGTGCTTAGATTTGGCCCATGGGGCCGGCCAGGAAACAGCAAATACCAGCCCTCTGTGCCTCTGCCAGTGAAAATGGATCTTGGGGGAACCACGCATGCCCCCTCAAGCTCTATTTTCGCTGGTAGAGGGCTACAGGAGGCCAATGTGGCTGAAAACAGGGCATGGAGGGGAGCCACGAGTGGGGCCCCAAGCTCCTTTTGCTAGCAGAGGGTTATCAAAACAAACTATAAACCAAACAAAAGGAGAAATGTTTCCCATTTTGCATTTGAGCATGCAAGAAGGGACAGGAAAGGAGAAACGGAAAGAGGAAAGACAAAAAAAAGAAGGAAAGATGGGAAGAGAGCAAGGAAGGAAAAATAAGGAAGAGGGGAAGGCAGAAGAAAGATGAAGGAAGGAGATTATAATGAGAGTGAGAGAAAGTCTCAGGGAAGTCCTGCATTAGCACTTGGCCACCACAGGTGCCCCTGACATAAGTGATGTCAAGATGGCCATGCCCACCATGGCCACGCCTGCCCCCAGCCATGCCTTCCCGGCTCTCCAAGGTCAAACATAACCCTGATGCGGCCCTCAATGAAATCGAGTTTGACACCCCTGTGCTTGAGTGATGGAGACCATGACCACCCCTTTCAAACTTCATGGAACGAGGAAAACAGGCAGTCCTGTAAATATTTGCAAAAACACTTAAATGAAATTTTGACTGTTAAAATTTAAAATTTGTTTTAGTTTATTTTTTGCGTTAGTATCTGAAAAGATGACTTATACAATCAAGATATGATCTTTCACTCCACCACCAGACATACAGTATATATGACTCTGCTGTATTTAGAGAAACCTGAAACATTAATAGGTATTCTGATTCTAGAACTGAGTCTCTCACCAAATGGGAAAAAGCAAGTTGTTTAAAAACACAAACTCTAACAGCTGCCTTTCTCTAAAATATTATCTATATAATCAATTCACATTTTAAAAATTGTGGATTTAAATTAAATCAAACAATACAATTATTGTGTAATTAAATTAAACAATACAATACAACTTTCAGGAGCACTTAATGGAGCTATAGTTTAGAGTCACTGTTTTACAGCCTACTTCTTAGAATGCTGTAGGAAAGTTATATTGCCATTAATAACCTTATGCCCCACTTTGTCATTAATAACCTTATGTTACTTAGCCATATCTCCCCTTTCTTGTGAGTTTGGACAATTCTAGAGCCTCTGAATGTCTCCAAATTATAAAGGGTGGATATTGAGGAATAAGCTAACTACAGCATTAGTATCAACAAAATAGAATTGTTTCGGTCCAAGGAATGGACTTCAGGATTTGGAAGATTTGCAGCCTGATTTAACAGACAGATTTGCAGTCTATGTGACTTTTTTGATTCAACACTGTATAGTATAGTGTATAGCCCCAAAATATCTGTACCAAGATGGGGTGATTTTGGTAATAAATCATGTACATTCCTACTTAGAGACAAAATACTTGGCTCGATGACTTTATAATTGCATTATTATAATATGCTGTGTGGATCATCTTGAAGATAGTCCAAACATTGTTCAGAAAGAGGCAACACTTGTAACTGATAAAGCTTTTACAGATGGAAACAATAATGAAACAGCTTCACTAATTGATAGTTGCTGCACCTAATTTAAGAAATTTATATTTAAAAACCTTTCCTTGCTTAGCTCCAAGCTATTTGCAGGACCTGCATATTCATTTTATACTCAGATTGCGAATGAGGTGCCTGCTGGATATATTTGACATTACCAATTAACTTTGCTTTTTCCATGATACATACCATGTTGCTGAACTCAGTATGGATTAAGCCTTGTTACATTGTAAAAGGGACTAAGAGTATATTTATTAACCCAGCTCTTTTAACAATTTGCTTTTTGAATATTAAGCAATGGCTGATTTATTTTTCAGTATTTAAGATTTCTTGTTTTTAATTATTATTGGCTTATTACATTTTTGTAAGCTACTTATTGTGGATCCATTAAAGGAGTGGGTATCATATAAGTGTTTTAAATAAAAAGGAGCAGAGGTCACAAATGATTGTGAAAAGGGATAGCTGACGGCTCATACCATATCATATAACAAAATATTTTCTACCTATTTTGAGATAAAGCCGTTGCCTCAATTAATCGTCTAGTATTATTAATTCCCTGATGGTTCCATAAATACAGCCTGAAGGCTCCAAGCCAACAGAGCAATTAATGTTTTAGTATCCACATTTATAAAACAAATTGGTCTGTAATTCAGAACCCTTATCCAGCTTATAAAAAGTTATCAGATAAGCTCAGTAAATAAATAAGATAGAACATTTTAAGTTAAAAGACCTCCAATAAAATTTTAAAATTAAAAATTAAAAAGTTATATAGTGCTTCCACTAACAATTGGAGCCACCACTACACTGTTTACTGTACTGATAGTCCTTGACTTAAAACCACAATTAAGCCCAAAATTTTGGTTGCTAAGCAAGACAAAATTGTTAAGTGAATTTTGCTCCATTTTACAACCTTTGATGCCAGTAGTTAAATGAATCAGTTCAGTTGTTAAATTAGTAACATGGCTGTTAAGTGAACTGGGCATTGACTTTGCTTGTGGGAAATAAACGCATGCCAGTTGCCAAGCATTCAAATTTTGATCATGTGATTATGGGGTGGGTACAATGGTTTTAAGTGTGAAAAATGGTGCTGTCATTTTTTCACTGCCATTATAACTTTGAATGGTCATTAAATGTTCTCTGTGTAGAGTGAAATATAGTAGAATTATATCCAATAAAAATTGTGACAAAAAAGCTTGCTTCCTCCTCCAAATTTAGAAAAGGTAAAAGGGAGGTGCCAAGGGAATAATTATTGCTAAAATCCTTGTTTCTAAAAATCAAATATAAACCCGCCCACACACACACAAATTCTCTGTTGTACATCTGCAAAATACTATAATAAACCATCAGAAAAGTACCCAGCACTACAGAAAACACAAGGTTGCAATGTGTCTACACTCCATAAATAATTTAGAAAATTATTTTAGGAATGTATTAGCATATGTATGAGTTAGTGTCCATTTATAGAACACAGGAAAGAAATTATAGGCAAAGTATAAACAAACATGTTTACTCCCTTGAAGTGAGAGCCCAGTGCAGTAATAAATTTCATGTAACTTCAGAAACTAAAACTGAAACAAGTTTCAAATTATCTGGAGTACAGGCAAAGACGACAATAGAAAAATGAAGTCAGTATTTCACATTTCTCTTTATTTGCCAAGAAACCAGACCTTGAAAACATCCAGATTACTGATTTTAAAGTTTCACTTTCTCATAAGTGCACTTTGATTATTTTCAATTGAAAATCTAAGAAATGTCATCAAGTGGTCTGTAAACTATAGGTTGCAGAACTGGAAAGTGGTAATGGGATCCCTCAATACTGTTTCCTATTAATATTGATCAGATCATCGGGTAATATCTAGTATCAGATTTTTTTTCAAGATTGAGATTAATTAATTTTTGTTTTTTTGCAGAAATTCCAGGACACTCAGAATTTTCTCATTTGAATTATGAATACAATTGCAATACTTATTGTAGCCAGTAGAGGTTTTACAGTATTATCTTTATAGATGCACCAACACAAACGTAATAATCTATTATCCACAGTGTGTTTATGGATAACAGCAAAGAAACTTTAATTATAAAAACTTGGCAATTTCAAGGTTATAAGAAGTTCCTCATTATTAAAGACTATTGTTTTTATTATTATTATATTCAACCTCACCAAACACATTTTCCACCTATAATAAGAAACAGAAATTGAAGGCAAGGACAAAAAGAAACATAAAATTAAAACAAAAAAAAAAAAGCCAAAAATATTTCCATTTTGTCTCTCCCCTTCCTACATCTTTTCAGCATTAACTCATGTTTATTTCTCTGCCCCTTTCCATTCAAAGTATGTAGTAGCACCTACAGTATTATAGTTATATTGAAACATTTAAATAGTGCCAAGTTTGGATCTAATGACCGGGAAATGAGCAGTGGTCCCTGGCTGATAAGCTGGAACTGGAAAATCAAAATCAAAACAAAACAAAACCTCCTGAGAAGGCTACTATTTCCATAATGATGCCCAGAAAACTTCATGGACATATTTATACAGATATCAAGAGCCAGACTCAACTTGAACAAACTTTCTATCCAAATCTATTCAGCTCTAACTATATAGCTTTATAGACTCCATGATCCTATGAGCAGAGAACAGCAAAAAGGCATTATGATATAAAGGTAGCTATACGGAATGAATGAATGAATCAATGAAATTATCTTGCATAAATTGCAAAATACACTGAGATCCAAAGTGGAGAGATGGAAAGAGCCAGACGTTCAGCAGATTTGGGGGAGGGCAGAGAATGGGAATTTCTTAACCTGGAGCTATACTTCTCTCTTCCTTTCTGCTTATGCACTGGAAGACTGCTACTTTGATCAAGAGGCATGATTTAGGTTTTATTTTATAGTTTGGTATGCCTTGGGTTCACCACAGTGTCCAACTTTGACCAGTGCCATTTTCTGAAGATGGAATACTGCCTGCATATCTGCATTATGTTCCATGTAGATCAGTGGTGGGATTTAATTTTTTTTACTACTGGCTCTGCGGCCGTGGCTTAGACAGATATGCTGTCGGCCAATCAGAGGTGGTATTTGCAGGTGTCGGCCAATCAGAGGTGGTATTTGCTGGTTCTCCAAACCAGTCAAAACTATCACTACCGGTTCTCCAGAACCTGTTGGAACTCGCTGAATACCACCTTTGATGTGGATTGTAGATACTCTTCACAGCAATCTTGATTTCTAGGCCTAAGTCTTGTGCAAACAAAGCTTTAGCCCTGTGAGAACTCAGTTTAGTCTGTGTGGTGAGGCATCAAGTTTCCACATGCAAAGCCAGAATCCTGCATTGGTTGTGCATGCAAAGCTAAATTGCTGCCAGAACTTTTTCCTCCTGGGATTGAATTCTAGCAGGATTCTGACTTATGTACAGGAAATAATAAATGGGAGAGGAAACTCACGTAATGTTAAACTGACACCTGCTAAAGTGATAGCTGCCTCATTCACTGGAACAAAGGGAAATAGCTCATTAATTTTATTCACGGAGGGAATCACAAAAAAATCATTTATCATTTTAAAAGGTTATGGCACTGTAGAGTTTGGAAACACTGCAATAATATTTAATTGCACTGATGAAATCTGTGCTAGCTGCTCTTACAGGGGTTTTAATGGAATAGATTGGGATGCAAGACAGCTATGGCTCCCTCAGAAGCAGAACATTTTTTTTTTAAAATTACTGGAACTCCACTAACAGAAGGTCCCTAGGCATGATTCTTGTGGCAATCCTCTTCCCCCCACACCATAGCATATTTCATTAGCAGAAACTTTCTGCACAACATTTTGTACCTTTATTTGGTAAAGTTGATGAAGTTATTAAGCTGTCTGCTTGGCAAACGGCCTGTGCCTAAAACAATGTTTTGTATGTTTCTTCCTTTCCCACAGTGTCACTGAGTCTGAAAATGCAGGAAATTTATTTCTGGCATGCTGTCACTTTTTAATTTAGACATTGTAGTAGGGGTCGGGAACCTTTTTCTCTCAGAGAGCCATGAAGAGAGCCATATTTCAAAATGTAAGTCCGTGAGAGCCATACAATATGGTGCTTTCATGGTGGCAGCGGCAGTGCTTTTGTAGTGGTGGTGGCGGCGCTTTCTCGGCCTGCCTGTCCACCCGCGAGCCAGATGCAGCCTTCAAAAGAGTCACATCTGGCTCCCGAGCCATAGGTTCCCTACCCCTGCATTATAGCAACAATGTCTCAACTTACAATCAGTCACTAAGTTAAGGAGGCTCTGTTTGTTTGTGGAGCCCTCTCCCCCGCCCCAAGGAGGATCCCTGTGTTTGTGGAGTTTAAATGCTACTTGCTAGGAGAATAGCACAAAGTTGCCATGAGGTCGCCAGCCTGTACAAGAAAACTAAGACAAGTCTCACATTGCATCGACTGGACTCTGCAAAAAACAAAAAGGTAAGTTTGGTACTGCTCGGCCCTGGAGTTGGCTGAGGAGCAGATCGAGTCCTGCAAGTCTCTGGGGTGACCAGATGGGAAGTAGGCATCAGCCTTATAGGCTGTAACTGCCACCACATGCAAGTTGCTTCTGCTGACCAGCTTTAAGCTCCCGAGTCTGGCTGAATAGCCAGTTGGGAGTAAGCCAAGTCCTGGGAGTCCCTGAAGGACTGGGAGAGGACCACTGGATGCCTCACGGTGGATGCACAGGGAAAAGCTTGGGAAGCCCAGGATGGTTAGCCTGGTCCTAAGCCTGTGATGGCGAACCTATGGCACGTGTGCCCAAAGTGGCACTCAGAGCCATGTTGCCCGGCACGCGAGCTATCCCCTCCCCCCGTACCTGCATATGTTCTCCCAAGTCCCAAAACACCAAAAAACTCTCAAAATTTTGCATTTTCCCCCCAGCATTTTGGGGGCTTGGGAGGCTGTGCACACGCATGGAGGGGTGAAGGGGATGCCACCCACTATGCCCCACCCCCCCATGTGCATGTGCGTGCTCCCAAGCTCCCAAAATGCCGAAAACTCCCTCAAAATTTTGCGTGTTTTTGGTGTTTGGGGTGCTTGGGAGGGTGTGTGCATGTGCGGGGGGGGGGGCATAGCAGCTGCCCTCTATCCCCCTGCGCGCGCGTGCACCCTCCCAAGCCCCCAAAATGCCGAAAAACCCTGCGAATTTAACTTTATTGTTAAATTACGGTTTTTCTGGCATTTTGGGGCCTTGGGAGAGTGCACACACATGCAGGGAGGGGCACAGTGCACGTGCTCTCCCACGCCCACTCCTCCCCCCCCCATTTTGGCACTCAGTGCTAAAAAGGTTCACCATCACTGCTAACTTCCAAGGGCTGAAGGACTCATTGCTCTACTTAATCACCTGAACGTTTAACAATTGCAGAGCAGGTAGCAGAAATGTGGGGTTATTAGAAGCAAGACTTTTCTTAAGGGCCATCCCAATACGCAATTATAATGGGCAAGCTCTATTATAGTCATATCTTGAGGACTACCTGTATTCTTCTAATTGTAATCTTTTTGGGGGCCTATGCTAGGTTTGGTCTTTGATAGCAAGGAAGCACCTATACTCAAGCATTAGAAGACATGCTGCTGAGTTTTTTTCATATAAAAAGAAAGACACCTATTCTCTCCTCTTCATTTTTGACAATATAAAATTACACAATTAAAATCAGAGGAGTTTGTCTCCTTAATGAGACCAGCAATTTTACTTAAACAGAACATCATGTCACCTGCAATTTCCTTAAAAGGTGTTCATTCTGATTTCTGTCTCTTTCTTAAACATCACATAACTTCCTCTTCACTTTTTTTTACACTACATCAAGTTAACATTTTTTTAAAGAACAAGAGAATACATACCGCCTTCCAGTTATAACAGGTAGCAAGTCATCTGATTTAGTTTCAGTTATTTTAAACATGACTTTTTGCAAGTCTGATATTCCCACAGCCATATCTTCTAGCATCCCAATTTCATCACCTATAATGATAAAATAATATTAAAAGAAAAAGAAAACAAAATATACATAACTAACAACTCTGTTTGGTTTAAAGGAAAAAATGTAAATCAAACATAGATCTCAGATTTTAAGATTAAACTATATCTACTTTTACCATGTGTTTACACAAAGTTCTTCCTCCTAATTATTTGCTTATTAAAGGTTTCTTTATTTGCATTATTAACTAGAGGTCTCTGGATAACATAATAAATATGTTGTACAACTTCTATGTAAATTCCTATTTTCCTACATACTAGCAATATTTTGAGACATTTATTCACAAAAACAGATGCAGACCTAGATGTGGGTTGACATACTGCAGTGCAGTATTACTGCACCAAGCCATAAATAAGCTTTGTTTAATCTGGCAAGAAATGATGTGAACCCACCATGAGCACACTCGGTGAAAAAATTCATTTTTTTCCTCATTATTGCATAAAGCCACCATTCAGGTTTTTAGGATATTATTATACAACATCCTAAAATTATAGCTGCAGTTCTTTGGCTGCAATTGGCTTTCATTTGCATTAAGTTCTTCCCAACAATCTAGGAGACTGTGACACATTGGCATAGTACATTTTCAGATCCAATGTAGCCTTTTGTAACTGACAGATGGAAATTTTTGCTTATTAAGGTTGGTTGCACAGTTTGCCAGATGTTTAGACTGGAACTGGTATTTTTGTCCACCTATTGCATCCTTCCACAAGTTCAAGTTCAAACCTTTATTGTCAATGCACAACATGTGTACAATGAAATTGAATGAGCTTCCCTTGGTGCAGCCCACCCAAGAACATGGAATACATCTCAATGAATCAACAAATAAAAAGAAATCCCTAACCCCAAATAAGTAATAAACTAGCACACATTTCCCCATACATACATATATAGTATTACACCGGTATATACACTGGCACTGTAAGTCTATCACAGTAAGCCTGACTGTGGTATTATGTTATGTTTAATACTCTGACAGCCCATGGATAAAAGCTATTTTTCATCCTATTTGTCTGGCTGGCTATGCTTCTACATCTCCTGCCCAATGGTAGGAGGATAAAGAAATGCTGCCCAGGATGTGAGTTGTCCCTTAGGATTTTCGTCACTCTGCTGAGACAGAGGGACCTGGCAATTTCATCCAGTGGCGTTAGTGGGCAAGCCATGATTTTTTTGTGCCGTGTTCATCACCCCCTGTAGTGCCTTCCTGTCCATGGCTGTTAAGACAGCGTACCATACCGTGACACAATATGTGAAGGCACTTTCTATTACGGACCGGTAGAAGGAAGTCATCAGCCGTTGTACCATCTGATTTTTCGGCAAGACCCTAAGGAAATATCTCTTATGGATAAAGACTTTATAATGGATGGTTGGAAACTGGACAGAAATTATCCAGATTGGTGGGGTCTAATGATGGCACCTTAGGAGGGGTGAAACACTGTTTCATTAAAAGACATCTGATCTCCTCCTTCAAAGAGGAATTAACCACTACCAGAACCCAAGCACCTATCTTTTCCAGGAAGGCCTTGACCAATCAAGAGAGAATAAATCTAATAGAGAGGTGGCTGCACTAACAATTTGGCCTGCTTCCCCAGTGTAACATATCAAAGATAACTGAGCAACATCCCAGTAACCTCCACAGGATCTGCACCAAGGCCAGAGTCCACCTTAAGGGCAGATCATTGACTTTGTCAGATTCTAGCACAACCTTTACAGCAAACCTGGAGGTGACTTCCAGAATGACTCCCACAGGAAGGACTGGGCTGCTGGAGAGCTAAATGGAGATGCAGCAGAGGCAGAGAAATACAAATGTTTTGCCATCCCACTACCATGAGGCAGATCCTGTAACTCTTGCTTAATCAGATTTGCTACTTGCCATCCTTCAGCACCCTTCTAGGTATCTCTTTCCATTTCACCCCTCTTATTTGTTTTGAGAGTAAAGTCAATAGTTATCTTAGGTGCATACTTACTATATGTACTGAGAAGTCCTTCATACTGAACAATTAGGCCCACTGTATGAAGCTGCTGGAGGAAGCCTTGATCATGTAAACTGGAGTGTAACTTGATGATGAACCCACAGATCAATCCAGCAAGCTAGGTTAATGACAATAACCACACAGATATATTAATTGCTTCAGCCAAAAGTTGTAATTATTGTAACTACATAAATCAAATTAGAACCACTGATCCAATACTCAGTATACTCTTGCCATACAAATTAGTTTTGAAAGAATATGAGTAAGTGGCAGGAAAAAGGGTGTAAGTTCTTGGATATTTATTAATCATAAGCTTGTATCTTCCTGAAGTTATATATTCAAAATCATGTTCAGAACCTGCAAACTCAAGTCTACCCTCCACCGTAGTTCACTTTGGGTTAATTATTTCCCACCAGAAGTGTTTATTTGAGAGAGTGTTGATGCAGATGGTGCAGAAGAGAGTGCTATGTATGTCATTTGGAATTTTTGGAAAAGGGGCTTCAAGTCTAAAAACAAATTTCCATCAGATCATATTAATATGGCTAATGAAGCTTATGATAGTTACAATCCAGAGCTTAGAAAGATGTTAGGGATATTCTAGTCTTAAGAGGTGCATTTTATTTATTTCCTTATAAATATAGTTATTGTTAGGCCACTTAGGTTGAATGTGTAATTTTTGGTTCCTCAACTGATAACTGAAAACATGCACATTTGGGCTTGCAAGTTGGTTGATAAATTTAATCCAGAATGGTTTATGATGAAAGCAAAATATGTGTGAATAGTTCTACATTAATCAGGGAGAAAGGCAAGGTGGTATGATGATCTTTTGGTTGTTTAATACATTTCTGCATATAGGTGAAATGCTTCTTATAACAGTAGTAGTGTGTTGGTCAGGTTCATGAATGTCTAGTATATGTAGTCTAGTATACAGTTGATGTTTTAGACTGTGGTTTATAACAAGTGTTAGTGTATGATGTAAACTTTTTAGTGTATGATGTCAACTTTTAAAAAATGCAGATGGGCTGGAAAAAGTTAGTTGGTGGACTGCATGTTTTCCACAGGCCGTATATTATGAAGGCCTAGTGTTCTTTTTTTAAAATTTTGCATACAATATACCCATTAGTTAGACTGTTTTGAGAACTCGTGACTGCTTCAGTTTAGCTCACAGAGTTTTTATTGCTGGAGATGACCTGTTAAAATCTTAGGCTAGATCAGTGGTTCTCAACCTATGGGTTGGGACCCCTTTGAACGACCCTTTCACAGGGGTCACCTAAGACCATCGGAAAACATATATTTCAATACAAATACAGGTGTATGTGAAAATAATTTTATGGTTGGGGGTCACCACAACATGAGGAACTGTATTAGGAACTGCATTAGGAAGGTTGAGAACCACTGGGCTAGATCATTAAAACATATAATTATATATCTGCACAAATCTCTTCCTTTTTTCAGATTAAAAAATAAAAGCTACAAAAGACATCTTAATAACAGACATAGTTCTATGTAAATTATATATACAGATTGGACCTGGAAAGTTAAAACAGCCTTATCAATGAGCCAAGGATCCTATTTCATCATACTGAGAGTAAGATGGACCCACAGATAAAAATGAAGCTGTTGCGCTAGTTGTTTTCCTTTTCCTTTAGCTGACATTGGCTGATTTCAAAAACATTTGGATGCCTTTGACCATGTTGGCCTTCTGAAATGCCTTAACAAACTCCTGAGCACTGGGCCAAAGCATTAGATAAATTCATTCTTTGAACAGAAATAAATTCTGGTAGACTTATTAGTCTGCTTTTAGAAATTTGGTGTGTTTTCTTATTGGGTGTTATATTTTCAATGATAAAATAAAGGTAGGTTATAAATCTATGAGACCAATAAGCAAGCTTTCTGCTGTTGCTATTTGTGACTAACTGTAGTAATATTGGACCTGGTAAGTATACGTTCTTGCCAAAAATACTACATGGCTTACTCTTCTCTCTCATTATACCTGCTCCTCTTTTTGTTTCACTGATATTCTGTTGCCAAGGTCTGCCAAAGCTTTCAGTGTCAATTTTAATGCTTTCCATAGAAAATTTTTCTCATTTAGAAAATTCAACACAATTATAATTAATACATTAATGAAAATAAATACATAAATACATAAATACATAATTGAATTAAAATAGTAATCAATCCTCAAAGTACACAAAAGGAAACAGGCACCTTTTCCGCTTCTTTCTTTCCACTAAGTTTATATCCCCCTCCAGTTGTTGTTGTCTTTAAGCTATTGTTGGCCAGGATCTAAACTTCTTTCGCTGTGACAGTAAGGGATAATTCTTTGGGAATGCACTAACAGATGGTTTTTAAACAAAGAACCACTTCTGTGAGATTGGCAGGTTTATAAAAATTGAAGTGTCAAGTTTCAGTGATGCTGCTGGAAGCTGATCACAGCTATTGTGAGATAAGAATAGGCTGAAAAGCTTCATGTTTAAGCACTGCCATTCGGATTTGTGGCTATATAGACAAAAGACTGTTCCTTGTTTAGACTATGATAGTAGAATACTACTAATTATTATACAATCATTTTAAATTCTTAATCTTACTTTATCATTAATAAGGATCATTCAATCATTGAAATGACTTGCAATTTTTATAGTTTCTTCAGGCGGGCTAAGTGGCAGATACTATAGACAAATAATGTCTATATGTGGTTGTTTTCTAGCAGTGTTGAATCGTTCAATTTTATTGGAATGATAATGTCCTCTGTAGTTGTCTCTAAGTATCTACTTGTCTGGTTTGTTGATTATTTACTTATTTAATCATCATGACAAGAAATAAAGTGACTTCTTGGCGTAAACAAACAAGCACTGTTCAATATTGCAGAACATACCAGAGAAATCCATCAAAGATGTGAGTGTTGGCTTCAAATGGATTGGCAAAAAAGCATTTTACAATAAATAATCTTGTGCCTGAATGTCTGAAATATGTGGTAAGCATTACATCTGACTCAGATTTTGCCAGTAGAATACTGTCACAATGAATATAGCTCATAAGCAGGCACTCAGGGTTGTGTCTTACAAGAAGGCCAGTGAACTATCATGAGCCGTGGTGGTGTAAGGGGGTAATGCCTCTTAAAGTAATACCAGCTGCCTGCAATTAGTTCAGGTTCGACTCCCACCAGGCTCAAGGTTGACTCAGCCTTCCATCCTTTCGAGGTAGGTAAAATGAGGACCCAGATT
>JANHFR010009726.1:160030-174799 GCA_032468015.1 Mimophis mahfalensis | reverse complement strand
TAATGAGCAGGCATATGCATGGAATGAGGGCTGTTGCTAAAACACATTGTAAGCTGCCCTGAGTCTTCGGAGAAAGGCGGGATATAAATGGGATTAAAATAAATAAAATAAATCAATGGAGAGCAGAAGAAACATGTCATTGAACAGACTGAACTCTTGGATGTGTTGTACCACAATTTTCAAAATTCCCAACTAACTTGCTGACCGAAGATGATGAGAATTGTAGTTCAACAAAATGATATGAAACCAGGTTGAACAAGGAATTATGAAGATATTCTTTGCTGTCCTTAAAGTTGGTTCAATTAAAGCTTACATGATTTACATCTATTATTTTTCAATAAAACAAAGGATTATCAAAAGAAAACACCTACTGCTTGACTGAAGACTATATCTCTTCTTAATGTCAACATTAAACACTGTGGCAAACAACATGCAAGCTCCTGAAGCAGAACAAAAGACATTGACTCCTTTGCCCTAGTCACCACTTCTCCAATACAGTCGGTCAGTGTAACTGTGAGAGGATACAGTTGTTCATACCAGTCACCTGTAACAAATAAGGAACACTGATAGTGACCATCAAAGCAGAATTGAAATATATCAGAACATATGTAATTAGCATATCTCATTCATGGACATACCGATTTAAGGTTATGTGCCTGATTATGAGAACATCATTTTCCTATGTAGCTTATTATATAGTCTCATTGTACCACTATAGAAACAAGATAAACTGTAGTTCATTATAACCTAAAGTAGCACTAAATATTCTTGATTGATTTCATGTGGATATGCTATATATGTGGCTATCTGAAACTATTTGCATAACACTTCTGACATATTTATTTCAGAAAAAAACCTGAATGGAATGCAGATTTCCTCAGTTTGGTGCTATTGCCTTGGAAATTGTTATAATTTTTGTTTCAACATCCATGAAAAAAAATCACCAAATTTTGCTTTGTAACTATTTTACAACATGTGTACCATATTTAATAATATTTTCAGTTCCAAATCATTTTCCATCTTTATCTTTAAAAGATAAAAAGAAGAATAAAACAGAAAATGGTCATCTTTGTTTCCCAGTCCTTTACTGGATTGTAAGCACTGTTATTATAGATACTATATTTAAGTTGTCATGGAACACTGCACCATTTGCACTGGCATTATCTAATGAGTTTAAAACAAGCCCATAAAAATGTTCTTTATCTTCCTACTCTATATTGTCAGGTGAACCTCCCCCGGGTGAAAGGATTAAAAAATTAAATAGAGTTGAAGCAAAAGAATTCACTCCCATTAAATATTAAAAGCCACTTTGTTATTCACTAGTGCTCCTTCAGTATTTGAAAAGTGCATCAGTTTGAAAGGACTTGCTCTGTCTTAGTGATATCATCTCATATCAAGTCATATCTCTATATCACTTTGTCATGCATTCCACTCTCTCTCTTAACTGCAATAAATTGCAGTCCACTACTGATCTATTAAGTTCACTTCCATTTATTTTCATAATCTCATGATGTAGCCAGATCTGTTTGACTGTATAGCTCCAAACTGTCGTATCATTTCACGTTACTACTGCCTATGTACAATTTTGTGAGTATTCAAAAAAAATGCTAGAAACTTTTTTTAAAAAAAGATAAATGATACAAAAATAACCCAACAGTTGCAAAAAGAACAATACAAGAGAAATATTACTAACATGATAGAACTAGACAAGTATCTATGATAGACATGATGGACCAATTTGGTAAATACTATCCAATATTATATAGTAAATAGACATCTGGCATGCAAAACTTGGAAAACTACGTGAATACAATATTATACAAGTTAAAGCTCAAAAAAATTATTTTTAATTAAACCATAATAGAAGATAAAACTAAAGAAGTGATTTAAAAACTGAAAGTGAGCAGAACTCCAGGACTTAATGGTACCTCTAAAATATAAAATGCCTACTTATTTATTAAATTCTAGGTTGCATGAGTCCATGATTCTGGATGGCTTGATGTTCACAATAGCTATAAAATTGGCAATAAAACCCAAAGTACCTGGAGGGACCAGCAATCAAGAATCTTGTCCCACACCAGACACAAAAACAGACAAAATTGCTACATAATAAACTAAGAGTGATGGGAAAACCATAAGATATTTAACTATTGAGATATTTAAAGAGATATTTAACTATTGAATGCAATTCTACCATAATTGCAGTGAAGATCTATTCCTGCAGCCTTGTGACAGCATCTTAAAATAAAAGCTTGTTTACGTCCAAAGATGGATGCCATCCAAAAGCCTACCCCATCATGTCCTTGACAAAACGTTCCACAAGCAGAAATTCTACATATTATAGATTGCTATCTGAGAATAAAAGAAATCCAGGTCAAAATAACTTGTTAGGTAACAGCAGTTGCTGTTTTCTCAGATTTCATATCTCATTGGTGACTAAAGTTACAGCTGAATGGCAATTCTACATTATTTTTCTCTCACACTGGGAAATTGTAAAAAAATCTTACTAAGTAGAAACTAGCATGACAGGGAGACGGAGACAAAAATCTCAATGCTATCTGACTTTATATCTTCACATTGTTTTCCACCTTATTTTTAGATAGGAGAATATTCAGTTTTCAAATTCCACCTCCAGACTGATGATCTGCAGCTCAAGAAAAAATATAATATTCATCCATAGAAAATGTTTTTAAAAGTTTTTAAAAATGTAAACAGACTGATGATATGCAAGCTTAACTTATCCATACTTTTCATCAACTTAAATATTTTGAAATTGCAATTTCAAAAATTTGGAAATTTATTGGAATGTTTCAGCATTACCATGTTGTATTTTTCAATATATTTTTATACTTTATACATGTGAATAAAAACAACCATCACCAATCAAAGAACAGGAAACAAGAAACTGTATAGAATCTAATGGACTATGTTTAATTTATTATACTTTATTAACGATCTTCAATTTAGAAATATGATAATAATGTCAAAATAATAACCAGCAGGAAATTAATCAGTTCAAAAGGATAGAAATTATGGAAGAAATTGTTTTTGTGTAACAAGTAAATGAAATAAATAAATAAATAATTTCTATCCAAATTATTATTTGGATTGATTAGCAGTGTTGGATATTTGGGAAACTGAAAATATGGTGAAAAATGAACAATTGTTAAATATAACTAGGGGATAAATAAATAATGGTAAAAAGAAATGTTATTTATGTTTGATGAACATAATAGATATAATTAATACTGTTATTTTTATGTGCACTGAGATGAAAATAATAAGAGATGAATAATATCATTATTTCTCATTTTTAAATAAAGAGATAATTATAGGGAAGACCAAGTACTGAAAAATGAATTATGAGTAAACAATAATGTGATTGGTACTAGGAAAATAAACTGGAGCATGGAATAGCCAAATAGTGATTTAATACAAATTGCTAAGCACATTGACTTGTGCTTATAAATTGTAAGCCGCCCTGGGTCTCCGGAGAAGGGCGGCACTTAAATTGAATTTAAAAAAATGAGTCTTAACATTAGAATTATATAAGACTGATGAATGTAATAGATATGATTAATGTTGTTGGGGGTTTTTTGGACTAAAATGTATGAGACCCAGTATCACACTGTACACACATTGATGTGTTTATATAGAAAAAAAAATTAAAAAAAAACTTTTTAAAAAATGAAGGGCCTTCTCCATGGTGGCTCCTTCCCTTTGGAATATCATCCCTTCAGAAATTAGACTGGCCCCCACTTTGACACTCTTTTGTAAGGCCCTGAAGACTTGGTTTTGCCAGAGGGCATGGGGAACTCAGATGGAACAGGGCCCATGAAACAATTCATTTGACTGTGTGCTGTTGCTGGGAGTGGCAGGTTGGGGTTATTGTTCTTTCTTTTTCTTTTCTTTTCTTTTCTTTTCTTTTCTTTTCTATATTGGGCTTTTATTGCTTGAAGGCTGCCAAGAGTGTTGTGAGTAGGTGGCCATATATATCCCCCCCAATAAAATAAATTAATAAAGTTATAAGACATGTGGAGTCTTCTAATCCAACATCCTGCCCAGATCAAGAATCCTGCTATCCCAGGAAAAAATTGTTGCATGAAAATGTCCATGATTCAAGAGGCATGCACTAATGCAGGGGTGTCAAACTCAATTTCATTGAGGGCTGTATCAGGGCTTTGGTTGACCTCAGGGGGGACATGGCCGACTGGGTGGGTGTGGACAACTGGTGGGCATGAACAGCTTGATGCCACTTCCCAAACTGCTGGCATGTTTCCTCTTTGTACTGGGTAGGCCAGGCTGAAGCCATGTTGGCCTGATGTTTCTACTTTGCATTGGGTAGACTGGGCCAAAGTGACGGAGGCTGGCCCCTTACATTTTCCAGGACAGCCCCGCGAGCCAGATCCAACCACACCGTGGGACGGATTTGGCCTGTGGGCCTTGTGTTTGACACTCCTGCACTAAAGCATAATATCCAATATGCTGCATATTGACATACTATGCTGTATCTCAATAACAGCCAAAATAAATGAGCACCTATGTAATATCAACTGATAATAAAACTCTTTGATAAAGGAAGTTTATTAATTCAATAAATACAGTATCAATAGTCATCTGCAAATGACTATAAATGGCTTTTCAAAGAACAAAGCAAATTAGATGGATTTGATTTAGTACTCAAGAAAAAAGTAAGCTGTTTGCTAAAGTCTTATGCCATTTATCCATCCTGTTTGTTCATGCCATAAACTGAATGTATGTTTGGATAACAACTATAATCTATCCTATCAATAAATGCCCTTTATACTGGAGATCAGTGAGTATTATATATAAGTACTGTATATATGTATGAACACATACACAGGTTTCTGTGCATAGTGCACAAGGCCTTTTTTTAAAAAAGCAGGACATACAGTCTATGAATTTCAAACTTTCTAGTGCAAGCAGAAAAATTGTATAATTGCTTTATAAAAAACATTCTTTAAAAGGAATATTTTGTACCTGCTTTACTCTGCAATGAAATCATAATGTCGATGACACCGTAGATGGTTACTATGGAAACTGATCTGAAATCCAGCCTTATATTCATCACATTTGAAGAAAAATAAGGGGAATATATCTTTCTAGTCTAAAGTTGGCAATATAGAGAAATTTTAATGCAATTGGTAATATAGAGAAATTTTAAAGCAAAGACAGCTATAAACCAAAGACAGAACTACATAAAACTGTTCCACAAACAAGTATATATATAACTACCAAAGGATTCTCTTCTAGGGTAAGAAACATTCAAGGATAAAATTCTTTTTCTTGAGACAAGGTATTTTACAATGTATTGTTTCCCCCTAGCTGCTTTAATAGATATGAATAAAATTCTTTTAATCCCAATTGTGGGAGAAAGACCTTCTTCTCCAGTTTGTATGAGAAATGCAGAGGAGTCCAAATCTGAGTAATAATTACATGTAACTATTTCGCTCTGTTAGAAACAAAAATTTGTCCGGAGACTTTTATTGCCATTGCAGATGCATTAATGGACTTTCATTAGGAGGATTTTGCTAGATATTTATAATAGTTGCAATCCCTGCTTATAATCACAGCATACATCAAGGCAACCACAGAAACATCAGTAGAGGCAGTTCGAAATAATTCATTATTATTTATTGAAAAATATAACATTTGTTTGAAAAAAAAAAGTAAACTTTGCACATCCCAAACTAGAACATTCATCAGTCAAGCTCATAATGAAACGGGAAATGTTACTGCAATCTATACATAGTAGTAAAAAAACACTCTTCGAGTTGAGAACTGTTCAGTTGATTGATTTGAATTTATTACCTGCTAAAGTCAAGGGGACCTTGGTCCAAAAGATGAGATCTCACAAATAACTGCTGAAACGAGCCTATTTAACAAATGTAATACTCTTGTAATAGCATTTACAAGAGTGTACTCCTTAACTTCATCAAGACAAAAAAAAAGTATATTTTTTAAGTAAGGAAATTGTCTCTCTTGCTGGCACTTGAGAAATGCAGACTTAAGGCCCTAAGGTGAAAGCTTGATGCCTTACTTATGTTAAACTAACTGCATTTCACAATTCATCACTATTAACTTCAGGAAACGCATCCAACTGCATGCATGAAATCTGTACTGTTTACTTTTAAAACATCAATATTAGAATTTAACAAAGATTAAAAAATAAAACAGAGAACCAAGTACATTTTGTAGAAATTCATGATATGGTTGGTAATCCAACTTCTATTTTGGCATTCAGTAACTGCATTTCTAGAAATGTTGCAATTTTTTTGGCATTGAAAGATCATGCATAAATCCGGTTAAATGAAATTACAATATAAAAGATTCACCAAGTTGAAAAGGTGATCTACTTTTGAGCTATCAAAAATAAAGGTTTCCAATTCCCCCCAATTCCTTTTATAAAATGTTTAATATAATCATGAGCTATATATACGTTATAAACTTCATTTCTAACTTACTCTAACCCTTTTGGCATGCATTTTTCATCCAGATACTTTGTCTTTCAGAATGACTTTCTGAACTGTGAAAAATGTGTCCATCAAAAATTGAAGGCCTCTGTCTTTTTCCACTTCTTAGTTATAAACATTCATAGAATGGTAGCCTTAACATGCTATTCAGCATGTAATCAGCTAGTAAATCTATAAATCTTAGATGATGACTGTATATAACATAACCGTTCCAAATAAGCAATCATAATTTAGTGGCACCTGCAGATTATGGATAGCCGGTTCTTTAAAAAGCTGCTCAATAAAATCATGTATTATGTGGTCATATATTAGGTTGCGGCAATTAACTAGTCATGTAATTTTATGTGTAAAGCTAACTGGGCCAAAGTGCCTGAGGTTATATTACATAGCATAGCATGCCACTAACTTTGCACCTCTAACATTTTGTCTGTATTCCCTGAGACCTATTGTCAGTTTCACAAGCCAATCTTTCTGTTTTGATTTTACTGGCTGTCAATATGTTTCTAGAGCTGTTAATTTTCTCATGACTCTTACATTTTCTTCACTATTTAAACTGCAAATGTGGCTATGAGCAATTATCTTACTGCTCCTCAGGCACCCTTTCTTCCATTGAAAAGCCATCCATTGATGTATTCCTTCATATTCTTCAGTTTATCATTTCCAGTTCATTAGCTTCAATATTACACTGTTATATTATTTCAATCTTTCACGCCGATTCTTATATCTCTTGCCATACCTTTTCTCACATTTTAAACCAGCTATGCTCTTTTTATTAATTAAAAAAAAACCCTTTTAAGAGTTGGAATCCATCTTTCTTCATTAGTACATACGGTAGTTAATCAGAAAAATATTAAGCTGTACTTCTAAAACCTTACATTGACTACACTCCATGGAATTAAGGGAGGACATACTTCAAAGTGTTATAAACTATGATATTAGAAATAGTAGTTGCGATAATTTACAGGCCTGTCCCTCAGGTCTTCATGCCTTTTTTGCATTTCCGAAAATTATTTATCCTTTTCATTGGTCACTATTTTTGAGAAGTTTCAGAACTACTATCCCGATGTTTAATAATAATACTAGTACTTTTATTTTGAAAACAGCATGCAATTTACTGGGAAATGATTGCTGTCAAATGGATAATTTCAGGCAATATCAGATTATGTGACCAATACATAATCTGATAACTAGCCTTCTAACATAAAAGCAAAGAACTGGAGTATCTGATTTTACTGTTCTATTTTATTTTTTCTTTGCAATAATAAAAATGCATTCCTTACCACTTATATGAGATGCTGATGAACGTTCTTTTTCCTTTTCCTTACTGATGCTTGTAGAGTTCTTTTCAAGTAATCTGTCCACCATTGCAATAATGCAGTTTAAACTCTTCCCTACATTGGCCCACACCCTATCCTGAAAAAAATATCAGTATCATTACTCAATATTAACAGCTGCATGAAATAGTACAATTGCTTAGTTTATAGTAGTATATTATAGAACAGCAGTGAGATGAAACAAAGTACTATACGGTATCAAAGAACAGGGTCCTGAATTCAATCAATCTTAAAAAGATCTTTGCTGCTATTTTTAAAGCATAATTCTAGAATAAAAATGTTACATAATTTAAGATGGTGCTATATGATAAGGACGGGCAGAGCTGGGGTGGGGGGAGTTAAACACATCACAGTTTAGAGTTCTTGCACTGCAGAGATCCAAGTCTAGCCTCCGTTGAATTCTGTTGTCCCTATTCCAGCACCAAATTAGTACTGAATTTTAGTTGATCAAATTCTTGCACCTAGACTTGAATAAATCTTCCATGCTTCAACATTAGAAATAATCCTGACTCTTCATGCCTTATAGGTGCTATACTACTACATCAATATACATTAGTAGTGTATTAAAGATTTTGGCATAGATCTTCATGAGTTCAGCTTTTACAGGTTTAAGTTAAATATATTCCCTGTATCCTTATGCAGTTCCAATCATTCATTAAAAATTACACTGGAATCATACAAATGAACTATACTTAGACAATTTTAACTTTCCTCAAAGTGAAATACATGTGCATAACAAACTTATAGAACTGACCACAAATCCTTACTCAATACTTAACACTTCTTTATGTTTTGTTTAAGTGATTAGACACACATAATCCCCACCCACACAAACCCCAATTGCTCTCTAGGAGCTTACAGCTAAAATTCTAAGGCAATTAGAATTTTACAAGCCCAAGAAACATGTTATCCCATTTTCAGGTAAGCAAAGAATACAGTTTTATGCCTGGAAAAGGGATGTGACAGATTTTAACTGCAGAAGTGTTACATCATTGAAGCCAGTTTGGTGCAATGGCCAAGGTGTTGAACTAGAAACTTGGGTTCTACATATGAAAGCTGGCTGAATGATTTTGGACCAGTCACTCTCAGCCCAACCCAGTTGACAGGGTTGTTGCTGTGGGGAAAATAGGAGTCATTAATATTATGTTCAAATAAGCTAATCAGGTAGGTAAACAGTAGATACAAATATAGATTTAGATACTGGATAAAATTATCATCATCATTATATATAGCAGTGTCCTTTACCTGAAAGAACTGTTGTCACTGAAGGTAGCAATGCAATTAGATTGTTCATTAATTTTGTTACAGTAAAATCAACAGGTTTTGCAGCAAAGATGTAAAAAGACACATGTAATATTTCTTGGCATAAATACCTTAAAAGAGATTCATCGTTAACTAGAATCTGTTAAGTGTTCTTTAACCTAAAATAATCTTATTTGAGAACCTCCTGTATGTTCATATATGGAAAATTTTACAACATTCTCACAGCACCATCTGTTTGTTGCTGAGATAAAGTGAGATATGTTAGAGGCATTTGACTGGTTCTACAGACGACTGAATTTCTGTTCTATTTACACATCAGGGTATCTATATGATCAACTCTATCCACGAAGAATTTTTAAAAAGACGGCAAATACTTAAATTGAAACTGGAATATTTCTAAAGGGACACACTGGATGGGCTGTTTAGACAGGTATGAACAGAAAGCTAATGAATGATGAAGTTTTTTAAAAAAATGAACAGAAAGAGAAGCATGCTGATGATGAATAGTTTATTGTCTTTGAATGATTACACAATGATGTATTATCCATTTGAAATTAATTCTAGTATTTCTTCTGGCTGGCTGATTTAGTACCAACAAGTCACCTGTTTTCCAGATTATTCTAAGAATATGCTAAGCCAACTCAGTGAACCTCGCTAACATTTTTATTAGGGATTAAAGAAAGGCCTTTGAAGAAATATTATTTAAAATGAAACTGTTTACTGTACAGAATAAACACCAAAATCAATAATTCATTTTTTTCAGGCTATAAGATCAAAAATTCAGTTCTATCATTTAAAAAAACCCCAAACCCCAGTACATTTGTGGTTGAAATAATATTGACGATGATCACAGTTAATCAAGTATCTTTCAGCAATAAGTTGCATATATATTTACCCAAAGTTACAATTCATTGAGAATAGATTTATGTATAATGATGGTAAAACTAAGCATAAGATTAATTTGTATTATATTTCATTTCTGAACAACTGAAATATAAAGTTTCTACATTAAGTTTTTCTTTAATTAAAAAAATGACAAAGTTTAAATGCTTCAAATTGTAAATGTTAATGCAATGAATGGGTCCCTCAAATATAATTAGAACATATAATGCTTCTAGAGCATTTAAGTATTAAAAATGGCATTTTTATCATCCCAGGGTTGTAATGGTGTTATGAAAATTGGCCTACCAGATCTATCTACAGTGCTGTTTCAAAACCGAGGGCAGCAATATTCAGAGAACTACTAGATTATAAGAAGAATCAGAGTTTTAAATCCTGCCATCTAAAGGTCATGTGTTTTTTGCAGCCCAAACATGGCAATCCTAATTAACTATACTTTTGTACCAATAAAGAAGAATTTTTCTTTACCCAAACTGGTAACTTTATCAATGGTAGTCTGACTAGCACTGATGATGTTACCTAGCTGAGGAATAAAACGACTACAAGGAAACAGCAACGCTCAGATGCTAATAGCAAGGCCTTCCCAATGTGCCTTTGTATTAATGTTCAGAATACAGTATATAATTTTCTTATCAGTCCCACTGAATACTGTTCTCATTTGCTTCTCAGTTCAGTTTAAAGTGCTGGTACCTTATTGATCTTTAAATGTTTGCTATGGAAAAGTTTACTTGAAATACTGCCAATATTCACTTGAATTCTTTTCAGTACACTGATACAGAAGGAACAAACTTTCATATTCATATTTCTGGTGGTCCCTTTCTCAAGAAATGTATTCTGATTCCTCCTTACTTTAAGTTCAATCTTTTAAAATCAAAATTATAGTCTAAATTAATATTAATATTGATTTAACTTCTTAAAACGTTATATTGTGGGCTTTGGGCTGGTTCTAGCTTTTATCTGCTTTACACAGTCTTGTAACCATTTAGTTTTGAAATTTAAAGTTTTGCATTTTTAACAGGGAGCCATGTTAACATTCATTATATTTGCTTATGTTCACATAAAATTGTTCTTATAAGAAATAATAATGTAAAATATGCGTTATCAAGATAAAAACGGTAACTACTGTACTGTATTTGAAGGATGGAAAATCATAACTGCTATATGATCATTGAAACATGTCTCTTTCTCCAACAGCAATCCATACAAAATCATGTATTTTCTCCCAATGCAATTTGTACCTTCAAATGTAGACCCTGTCATATACAGCAGCTCTTTTTTAGGATTGTTTTAATGCATTCTATATGCAAACATGCACTAAACACTTAGATAAACTTTGCAGAATAAAAGATTTTTATTACTACTGTATTAGTACTGCCTATTGGGTTATAGAGAAGCTAACTTTTGCCTTTGGGCAGAGTGGAGGATGACAATTTTACATTATCTCCAGATTATATGACAAGATCTGAAGTGCTTCTGATAAACATTCATTTCTTCACATCCCAGGAAGGAGTTGCTTCTCGGTATACTAGATTATTCATTCCCATCAGTGAACTAAATAGGCTACTTTTCATCTGAAATACATTAAATGTATTAAAGAACATGACACACAGAAAATGTATTTAGGAATGTTACTTAATTATTGTGCCTTATATCTTCAAAGTACAGCTTCTGCAAATCAAATGCATCGTTTTCCAAAATACGAACCGATATGGAATAAATTGGTTTTTAAAATACTATTTTCTCCTCTCAACTGTGGTCAAAATGAGCTTTAAGTTTTGCTGACTACTGTTCAAATAGTCCTTTATGGCCAGCCATATTACCTAGTCAGAAATAAACAACTGTTGTTTATTAGTAACTGCTGTTAATAAACAACTGCTGTTTCTAAGCAGCTTGCTGCCCACCAAATTCTTGCATTATATTATGTGATTATTATTTTTTTGTAACCCTCCTTACGGGAAGGTTTTAGAACAGCTGGTGAGAAGAAAATGGGACCAACCATTCTGCAACTGTGACAATCAATTTAAAAAGGTTAACATTGTTTGGTATTGCTCATGGATGCTATTAGCAATTATATTTTACTCAGCAGTTTAATATAGAATAAATCTTATCCACCTGTCTCTATTTTAATTGCTTTTGTAGTAGAAAGAGTAACATTTGATATGAACGCTTAGAATTCCTCTGTCAGGCAAAGTTCCTTATGTCTATTTTTCTGAATATACTAGCTGAGTTATTAATTTACTGAATATTGGATTTTGCTTTCTGTTGTTATAATGTGTTTACATATTTACTGTTTTTATTGTAATACTGAATATTATACAGAAACGATGTAATCTTTTGCATCTTAAACAATAAAATTAAACAAATGTGGAAAAATGATACTGTGCTGATAAAATAGTAATAGGTATCCTTCTGGCTACTGTTGCCCTAAACTGCCACAGCAGATAGATTTCTATTCTGATCCAGGAAGGCAGACAGTTTCTGGCTCAGCAGAATGCAAACCGAGATTAAGTTTATTCTGCCTACGGAAGGAAAATGAAGACAGAGAAACTACACAGATTTCAAACCACCAAGTCTCCTTCCTGCTTATGAACAAAAATATTAGAGCATTTTTTTTCCTTTTATGCCATTTTTACATTTACAGAATTGTTCCATTGAAACACATAATATTGCTTCTGCGGCTTAATTGCAGGACATTTTAATTCACCTGGTATCAGTTAGCTGTGTTGGTTAAAGTGCTGGACATGGATTGGGAAGACCTAAGTCCAAGTGCCCATTCAAGCACTGAGCCATCCAGAAACAGTGGACCAACCCACCCACCCTCAACCACAAAGGACTGTTGCTAGGGGAATAATATTAGAGGATACTGAAAAGAAAGCTTGTTTTAAGATTACAGAGGGCAAATGTAAAACCATGTATTACAGATAATCCTTACTTACTGTGACTATTTGAATTAAAAATACTATAACATATTTGATACTATATATATCAAATACTATAACTATTTGAATTAAAAATACTACTATAACAATCTTGTGACCAATGTTTGCATTTATGGGTGTCTAACATCCCAGTCACATTATTGCCATTTACAGAGTTTGCAACTGGTTTGCAACAAGCAGAGTTAATAGAGAAGACAGTAACAATAATCCTAAATTGTGGCCACATGATTTCCCACAAAGCTTAGGAATTAGAAGCATTAACTAAATGCTTCTATTGAACATCCTGTACTCCACATCATGATTTTATCAGACCTTGAATTGAGATGATTATTCATCCAATCTCTCCATGCAGAGTAGTGGCTGTCACTCAGATCATCTTTAAAGTACTATTGTGAAGTGATGTTTGCAATGCTGACAAACCAAAATTATGACATTTAATCCTGAAATCTAATACTAGATGTTAGTATATTTGTGGACTCAGTGGGACTTACATTTAAATAGACATTATGGGTGTAATGAGGCAGAGTGAATGTGTCCAGAATGAAATAGGCTCAAAGACTCAATAGGCTCAAAGCTGGTGGAAAAAGAAAGAGGGAGAGAGGATTGGGAATAGTTACGTTTAAGAGTTTCTAATCAGGCCATAGCTGATGACCTGGCTTCGCCCGGGTATAGTGGGGCCTGGCTAACTCATCCCGCTGCTTCCTCCACTGCTTCCCACTACCTCTCCCATTCTTGGTCGGCCCCACCGGGCCCAAACCCTTGCAGCCTCTGCCAGGATGGAGGGGAGCTGGGCAGCAAAGGCCATTGTCTCCTCCAGCCATTGTTCCTACATTTCCCAGTGTTCATTGCCCAATTTGCATGGCTTGCCTCTATTGGCTGAAGACTCCAATTTGCATGTGTTGCCTGGTAACTGTCTGTACATGCTCAGTACAGGTTTTCTGCTGTAGAGATGTGAGGGTGTCCACTTCGGCACCCTTTATCAGGGACAAAGACTGGTCAACCTTGTTCCTGACACACACACACACACACACACACACACACACACACACACACACACACACACACAGTGCGTGTCTCCAAAGTAGGTGCCTGTGAAGTTTGGGCCATTTTGGTGCATGGGTGAAAGAACCTATTGGGGACATACCCACAAACATCGACAATGAACATTTGTCTTTCAGATTAGCATGACTTAAAGGGATCAACCTAGTGTATATGCTAGGACATTCTGTATTCACTCTTCCAGCTGAATGCTAAACAAAATTTTGTAATAGAAAATGAAGAAATAGGCAGGATTTTCTAGTATGCTATTTTGTTCAAGGTATCTTACAAGCTAAATTTTGGCATCTGTCTAAAAAAGAAAATACTGTGTTTGAAACATGGTGAAAATAGAGCAAAAGGAAAAGTACATTTTTAGTTCCAACTACAAAGCAACACTTTCAGGTTAAGAAGTGTCTAGATATTTGTAAAGCTTTGATTTCTATAACTTTTAATAAAACTGAATTTTTAAAACTGAATTTCAGTGAAATTATTTTTATCATATAAATACACATTCTCAGTAGCCAAAATATTTTATAAATAAATTCTTTTCTAGGATGGCTTTTCCCAATCAGCACTTCTTTTGGATTTGGAACTACTGTTCTATAATTTTATCATGTTACTTGAAGAAGTCATTAGGTTAGGCCAAGGGTCGGCAAACTTTTTCACTCAAAGAGCCATTTGGACTCATTTCCCATTAAAAAAAACTCCCCAGGGGCCACAAAATCTGGGTGGGCGTGGCCAACTTGATGACACGCCCACCCAGTCACCCCTAAGTTCAATCTTCTCTGTATCTCCCTTTCT
>JANHFR010009726.1:145652-156821 GCA_032468015.1 Mimophis mahfalensis | reverse complement strand
AAATATTCTAGGAAATATTAAAATGGCAGAATATTATACCTCCCTGGATGAGAAAAGGAGAAAAATGCTCTTGGAAAGCAGCCCCCACCTTTGTTAATAGCCCCAGAAAGTCTGGGCCAGCTTATCTACAAGACAAAAGGCCTTCAGCTCCAGAGTGATAGGATTAGCCCTCATTCAAGATCCAAACCAGGACAAAGCCATTAAGCCATAATAGGAATTACCCAACATCCTTTCAGAGAACCATCTTCTTCATTACATCATCACCCAGCAAGGTTCAAGCAATGCTGTCTGGGGCACAGACAGCCTACAAGGTTAGCTGGACCCTCGCATAGCCCCCCAGGAGTCTGACAACTGATAGGATACATTTCTTGCAATACCCAAGAGAGGGTGTAAATATATCTCACTCTCCACTCCATGTGGTCATCTACCCAGAATCACACGTGCTTGGTGGTTTTGCTTCACCATTAAACCATCCTTCCAAGCAGCCTCCATGTTTCCAGTATCTTTGGGAACTGAGCCCAGATGGACATTTCTTCCAACAATACAAAAACACAGGGGTGTCAAACTCAATTTCATTGAGGGCTGCATCAGGATTGTGTTTGACCTTGGAGGGCCGGGGCGTGGATGGAGAGTGAGCATGGCCAGGGTCGGTGTGGCCAGGGGAGTCATGACAGGGGGCTGTACCTCCACACACATGGTTTTATACACTTATAAAAATAAAGAGGCATACTTTCTGTGATTTTCTTTTTTTAATACTTACTTGATCTACTTGATCATCTTAAGAGAGAGGAACCAGATCAAGAAACTGACTCCATAGGAAGACTAGAATTATAAATTATTGGCATAGGCTATAGTAGCAGAATCCTGAAAGCCTGAAAAGTAAAATATGTTACCTCTCCTTCCTTTTATAATCTTCTGAGTTAAGGTTGGCCTTCTGCAGCACTCCAGAGGCCCAATTTTGGGCCTGGATGGCCTCCTGCAGCACTCTGGCAGTCAAAACCAGCCCCATCTTTGCTAGCAGAAGCACCATGGTCCAATCCTTTGCTATTTCCAGGCCAGCTCTGCCAGCCAGCTCTGAGCATCCTGCGGGCTACATCCTTGAGTTTGACACCATTGGAATAACACAATAATACAACACATTATAGATACATCCCTAACCCAAAGGCCTTCAGTTCCTCTAAATTCATGGACAAATACATGTATAGAAATGAAGATATGTTATGGATATATGATAGTTATTTCATATGAATGCACTGACTTTCAAAGAAATGGACAATGTAATCAGGTCAGCCTCATTTCTATGAAGGCCAGTCACAAACAGTAATGGTGGCAAGACTGATGAGGTGGGGCAGAAATGAGAGTGTTTTGAGCAGTATATTAGCTGCTTAACTTTTTACTACTCCTAGTAGGATGATATTGTTCCAGGAACACATAAGCCAAGCATTGTAAGATGTTCAGCTGAAGGATAGCAGGCTCACTGGGATTTCAAGCAACAGAGATAATTTCCATAGTGATCAAAGACTTATTTTTATTCTACTTTTTGGCTTCACATAAAACAGCAATGGCAAAAAAAATAATCTCCCCATTATTTATGACATATGTGTGTAATGCTATATGAGACTGTCCTTCAAAGACAGGAGGAAAAACCAGGCACTTCATGCAAAAGGTATCTCAGTCCACAGAAGCAAAGTGGTCTGGGAAGCATTTCAGAAGTGACCCTCCCTAGTATTCTGGAGGGTAAAAGGAAGGACATAATAAATGCTTTCAAAGTTGCATGACTTTCTTAATGTAACCTTACAATATAGAGTTTGTATTCACTGATGTGGAGACAGAAAGACCTTTTTGATAGAAATTTGACTTTGAAATTCTGTCACGTGAGATGTGCTGGCTACCAAGGTGCCTGGCCTCAAAAACGGCCTGGACCAATTCATGATAGTCATGAGAATAGCAATAGAGTACTTAGACTTTAAAACAATCTCTGGGCAGTTTACAATGTCAGCATATTGCACCAAACAGTCTGGATCTTCGTTTCACCGACCTTGGAAGGCCAAGTTAACCTCGAAGCAGGGGTGGGTTTCAGACGGTTCGGTCCGGTTCTTCCGAACCGGTTGTTAACAAATCAGCTGGTTTGGGGAACCAGTAAATTAAGGAACAGCCTGGCCCCGCCCACCTCAGGGCATGCATGGAAGCTCTGGAAGGGCAAATCCTGGCCCTCCCAGAGTCTAAAAATGGGGCTATTTCTAGCCCCCGGGAGTCTGGGGGGGGGGTGTTTGCGCTCCCCAGCATCCAGGTAAAGCCTTGGAGGCTGGGGAGCACAAAAACTCAAACCTCCCGGTAGCTGCGAAAGGCCCAAACCGGAGCTTTTTCTGGTTTCTGGGAGGTTATGAGGGGTGGGGCGTTTTCGCCTTCCCCAGTCTCCAGTTAAAGCCTTGGAGGCTGGGAGGGCCCCCCGAAAACTTAGGCTCCCGGCCGCCGCCGCCTTTTGCAGCTGCTGGGTGGGGGGACATTTTCGCCTTGCCCAGACTCCAGTTAAAGCCTTGAAGGTTGCGGGGGGGAGGCGAAAGCTCAGGGTCCCAACAGCCGCAAGAGGCCCAACACTGAGCCTTTGGCGGCAGTGGCGGCAAGAGTGGTGGCAGGGTTTGCCTTCCCCAGTCTCCAGTTAAAGCAGGGATCGGGAACCTTTTTCTCTCAGAGAGCCATATTTTAAAATGTAAGTCTGTGAGAGCCATACAATATGGTGCTTTCACGGCGGCAGCAGTGCTTTTATAGTGGCGGTGGCGCCACTTTCTTGGCCCACCCGTCTGCCCGCGAGCCAGATGCAGCCCTCAAAAGAGCCACATCTGGCTCCCGAGCCATAGGTTCCCTACCCCTGTTCTAAAAGAAGCTGCTTTTCATAAGAAATTACTGTGGTACTTTTGTTTATGCATTTCTATTTTATGTATTGGTTTAATGTAATTTATTTCATCATCTGACTACAGTCTGTCAGGATTGGGGCAGAATAAATACTGGAAAATAAATAATTTAATAAAAGCCTGCCAGATGACCCATTAACAATTTACGTCAAACATTTTTAAAACTCCAAAAGGATTAATACCTGCAATATTAAAGTTTTCACACACAAAAAAAATCTTTTCTTAAATAAATTTTTAGTCAAAATTTTAAAATTTGTCTGAATGACTTTAAATGAGTATGTTGTATATTCCAGGAATGTTCATTCAGAGATAAGACCACACCATCCTGCATAATCAAATCACTGTAGTCAAAACAACAACGTACAGCTAAGGAAGAAGTAGATTGTCTGGACCCTTTTCAGCTGTGGGACAAAAACATAATTGGTCATTGTCACCGATGACTTATTGCAATGGACCCTGCATTACATAGAATTATATTCAAAGCTGCCCTGTCTAGGCAAATAAAACAAAATGCACTGGCCTTAATGTTAACTGGGAGAATCCAATACTGCCATGAAACACAAATGTTGGCAAAACTGCACTGGGAGGTGGTTTGTTTCTGATATAATTCAAGATGATGGCAATCACTTTAAAATTCCTTTGTAGCTTGAAGACTGACTATCTTTGAAATTGCTTGCCTCAGGCAGAATCTACTTAGCGAAGAAGTGCTAGTAGTGTTCTTACTGAGAGTCCCCGCCTTACAAATGTGATTTGGCAGTGAGCATTTTCTACATGATGTCCTTTCTTGTGAATAGTAGTTTAAGAACTACAGCTTCAATTTTACTCTGCAGCTCATACTGGAAAGACAAATGCTTTTTTACAAGCTCATCTTAATCAGTCTCTCCCTTCAAATGAAATAGTTTGCCCTTTATGGGCTCGACAATCAAAATCTGTAATATGGCAGTCTTCCGACTGGCCCAGTTTATAGATAGTCTAGAACTGGTGATACTAAATAGCTGTGTTGGAGGAGACTTAAATGGGGAATTAACCTTCTGGAGCACAAAGCAAGTGTGGTTGATTCTAAGTTCCATGTACTTATGCTCATCTAAAAATACTGTCTAATACTAATAATACTCACAGTTCTGTTTTATAGTTAGAGACATGTTTGGTTTCTATGGGTGCCAGAGCCTGGTTCTCTCACCTTATTTTCTGGTTGAAATTAACTCTTCTACACATCTGGCTTTACTGGGTCTCATAGACTGTTTTAAACCAATCTGGCTAAAAAAAGAAAATAGCAAAATCCAATCCTTAGGAGTTTCTTTGAAAAGTCTCTTGTCCATTAGGGCTTGAAAATGCCAGGATGTAAACAATGCATCTGGGATATTGATTGACAATCATGTTTAAGCCTGATATCCAACCATACATTCTTCTCAAATAGGCATGTGCCATCATCATAACTCTCTACAATTCTAATTCTGAAATTCTGTTGGGATTTCACCTTGGTCATAGTGGATGCAGTATTCTTTGCTGTTCTGTGGAAGCAGTATAAAAATATCCCTTTTCAATAGTGCTTATGTCCATGTGGAAATGGCTTTGTAGAACTCCTAAGACATATGCTCCTTTGTTGCTTGCACTATAAGAATCAAGGAAGATATCCTGGTACATTTATTCTATTCTAAACAGCTATCCTGGTAAAGAGCATATTGTCTATTTGTCACTGCTTCTATCTAAGCAGGACCCTGACATTTTCCAGGTTTTGGATCTTGTGCTATGACAAATAGAACTAATAACACTGATACTGTACCTATAAAACCAAGGGGCCATATGGCATCAAACAAGAAAAAAATTATCCTAGCTTCATCTTATGCTCTTATTTTATTTATAATTTTTCTACAATTAAGTAGTGTTTTTATATGTATGTGTGTATGTAGATGCTTGGTCAGGTAACTGTAGTATTTGAAATAAATAAATAAATGTTGATTTTCAAAATTCAAAACTAATACATCTGAACAGATTGGGTTTTATTTGGACCACATTTTTAAGTGAACTAAACTAATTTTGTTCTGGGGCAATATACGATTTAGAATGCAGCTAACCTTCACACAGTTTTCCAAATTCTGTAATATCTATGACTCATATCTAAAACTATATATAAAATGCATAAAAAATGATCTTGTTCCAAAACATAAATATTTATTGTATTCAGAAATGCATATAATGAATGCATACATTGCTTGATTTCCCTTTGCACCCTGATGAATTTACAACTGAAACTGAATGACATATACATACACAGATTCACCCATTCATTTCTTTTTGTAAGTACATATGATTTAGGTTGTGATTTGTAATTACATTCTTAGAGGAACCTTTATATGTTTATTTTTTTATAGTTTTTCAGTTTTTCAGTTCCTTTTCTATAAAATTAGAAGAATGAAAATAACTTTTTATAATTAGATATATGTTTAATTTTCTAAACAAATACATATTAATGTGTTACTATATTCTCACTTAGGAGCAATAAAGAAGAGAATTAATAATGTCAAAAATCCTTATCTTCATAAGCTAAGGAGAAAAATTGCTAGAAATGTTGAAATTAGTTCATTTAGTATTTCTAAATTAATGGCAGTATACTTACTTTCGTCTTTCTGTCTCAAATTTATTCAGTAATCTCTGAAGACCACCGTTTTTAAATCCCTGAAAATGTGCTGCAGGAGCTCCCACAGTGATGACATCATAGAGAACATCTGCAACAGAAAGATTACATGCTAAATTGTACCTATAGGGATGCACTGTAATCTTATAGCAATGAAAAGTAGTTGTAAAAGTCCTAACTACTGGTAATACAAATGAATTTGCCTCTCTGAAAATGAATCGCACCAACCATCAATTCCCAGCTACCTGTAAATGACCAGGTTTACCATTCCAGGATTCTTCTAAATTTTGGAGCTTCCTTCCCACCAGAAAGCTCCTTTTATTGTCTCATCTGCTTATATTTTAATTGTTCTTCACCAGTTGTTAAACTAGGAGCTTACTATACTATATTGTCCAAACCCAACTAGAAAATATTCTGAGGAGACATTCCTATGACAGGAAGCAAAGAATCAAACATATTTCCTGCTTCTTCACCCAGTTATTGTAATCATGCTTTGTTATTAAGAACATATTTAGCAATCGGTTTTATCCTGGTAAGATACCATTACTGGATATGCCTCTTTGACAGATTTAGAAATTTCATAAGGAAAAAAAAAATCCATGTGGAATTTTACATGGAATGATAACAGAAAATACAACTTTTTCAAACACAGTTATTAGCAATAGCAGTCGCACAGACTTATACATTACTTTACAATGCTTTACAGCACTCTAAGTGGTTTTCAATGTCAATTGCCCCAACAATCTGGCTTTTCATTTTACTGACCTCAAAAGGATAGAAGGCTGAGTCAACCTTGAGCCAGTCAGGATCAAACTCCTGACAGTGGGCAGAGTTAGTCTGCATTCTATTGTTGTCTAACCACTGCACAACAACCCAATTATTGGTTCCTTTTATTTTAGCAGTTATTTACTTAGCTTCATATAATACATTTTTCTTCTTTTTTCAATAATTTTATTACATATTACCATATACAGATAAAATTAATACAATTACATACTTTCGAAATACATTTAAAAAATTAAGAAAGTGGAGAAAAAGAAAAGAGGGAGAGAAAGCCTCCCCCTTCATCCACAGCAAGTCTAATCAACATTACCAATTTATCATTCTCTTAAAATATAATCAAACATCTATTCATCCCATCCCTTACTTTCTCTATAGGCCCATCTCTAAAACCTCATTTCTACATATTAATTAGCAAAGGTCCAGTAAGGGTTATCAGAAATACTATGCAAATATTACAATTTTATCTACACTAGGTTTGAATCTTTCACTTTATATTTCGATCTTCATTTCTATTTAAACATATTCTGTATTTCTTCAAATAGTCGAAGTTCAATTCAAATCAGAAAAAATTAAATATCACCAAAAATAGCAATCCATTATTTTAAAAGATTTTCAATCTTTAACAAGCAGTAAAAAAAAAGGAAATTCCAAAATGATTTAAAAAGATGAGGTTTGGTCAAGCCTTGAGTCCATAAAAGGGGACATCAATGGATCTGAGCTTGCTGAATCCTATGAGTCCCAGCTGTTTTCCATAGTTAGCAAAATGTTGATTTCTGTATGCGTTCATAAAAAAACCCCCATATGTTGTTTTATTTACATATGGGTAACCTCAAGATTTTTCCTCGCTCCAGAGAGAATTTTTAACAGTCCAGATAGAGTATCTATCTGCCTTTTCACTGAATGTTTCCCTCTGTACACGGAATATCAATTGACTATTGCTCACAGGAACCATCTCTATTATGTTTTTCTTCCTAGTGTTTTAGTAATTTGCTTTACTATTTATATATATACTACACTAGCTGATTACTTGGCTTTGCTCAGGTATAGTTGTCTTGGAGCCAGATGCCTCCCTAAGGTTTCAAAAGGCC
The DNA here is from genome assembly GCA_032468015.1 of Mimophis mahfalensis. Classification (NCBI taxonomy): domain Eukaryota; kingdom Metazoa; phylum Chordata; class Lepidosauria; order Squamata; genus Mimophis; species Mimophis mahfalensis. Next base: position 149,403 of record JANHFR010009726.1, on the reverse strand, counting down.
TCACTCGTCCTGGCTTAGGCCTCCATATCGTCTGCTGCTTCCTCCTCCTTCCCTGTCCTCACCTTGTCCCAGACAGCCTCCATTTCAAAAGGCCTCCATATTGGTGGCCTGTACTGCACAGGAGACAGCCTGATGCTGTTCTCTTGTGGTGTCTTTAAGGAAAGAGCTTAAGCCAGGCATGAGGGAAGACCTGGGGTCAGCAATTCAGCGGTATTTTTTAGGGGGCAAAGACCCTCTGCCAACGGCATTCATACCCCCACACTGTTTTTCTCCAGAGGGTAAGCTACCTACATGGCAAGTTTAGTTGAGATTTGTCTAGCTGTTAAAGATTATATACGTACACACACACACACAATGCCCGCCCGTCCGCCACCCACAGTCTCTTTTATATATAGAGATTATTTGTTCAATCTTTGTTTTGTATATTACAGAGCAAAACAAAGATTGTATTAACATTGTATTAATATTCATGCAGTTGGTCTGATAGACTTGTTTAGTGAATTTTGGATGCAGTGTATAAAAATTATTCATAATTCTATGCATGTATTAATACATCATTTTATGCACGCATACATTTTCATTTGCCCTTCAATAGATGTTTTGGTATAGTGGATACCCCTTATTCTTCATAATCCATTAAATTAAGGACTTATTACAAGAATTGGAGTTATCAGACATTAAAAACATTAAAAACAGTTAAATAAAATATAAATGACAAATGGAAATAATAAAATGCTTCAAGGTTATAAAAAAATTATCATCGAAACCTAGAATTATCTATTTCAGAAACCTTTTGTCAGCGTTCCAATGAAACTTTCCATATTCATTTAGCACTCAGAGACAAAGTCTTTCCAAGTAAGAATTTATTAAAGAAGTCATGTTGTCACATCTGGGGAAAACCTGGATCTGCAAGTTCCGGGTTTTCCCTTCTCTAAGTGAAAATCAAAGATCCATCCCCTGCACCCATCTGCCCATCCCATGGCCCAATCAACCATCGTTCTGTTGGAAGCCATTCCTTCACCCACACCCATCCAAGTGCAAACTGACATGACCTTGACTTTCGAAAAGAATGCTGTTGAGTCTAATCCACTACTCACTAAGAATTGCCCCCTCCCAAATTCCCAGGCTCTAACTGTGGCAGCCTTAAAGCATCTAAGAAAATACGGCTATATGGCTTCCGTGGCTGACACTATTTGAATATTTTCTGTTATAACTTTAAAAGGTAAGAAAGGTAGCCAGCCTTATTATATAGACTGAATCTAGGTGTTCTGGCTGCAAGAGGAAATATGTCTTTTTGTACTTCAGGTTCACCAATCTAATTCTTCATAAGAAAATTTCCAGTAAAATGAACAATTGAATAAAGAATAAAAAATTTCAGTCTTCTCAAATATGACATGCAAGCTGCATTATATCATAACATATTCATTATAGTAAATTACAGTATATTACTTCAGCACTAAAAACTCAAGGATAATATATAAGGTAAATAAATCAAAGAATTCACAATGCAAACAGATAATGCAAACATCTTAGCATTTTAGTAAGACTTTAAAAAATCTGCTACAACTGACTTGTCTCAATGTCTACTAAAACAATTTAATTTAATCTGTTTACTTTGCTGATATTATTTTAGATATTTTTACTTGTAAAATTGTAATTTTAGATATTATCATATTTAATATAATTTTAGTCCTTACATTATAATTTAATATAGGCTGCACCCTGGAGCTTACAGATGTTAGTGTGTTACTTTACAAATGTATTTTAACCCTTTCTTAAATTATATTTTGTTCTCTGTACTGATATGTGACTGCAATAAATTGAATTGAAATCAGTTTCTGTTTAGTAGTATAAACAATGGCACAAATTGTGGATTCTTGATTAAAAATGTCTAGAGCGGCCAACATAAAGGATCTGCTATTGCCCCATAGTATTATTTGCTTGTTGAATTTACAGTATTTAAATGTCTGATGGGTCTTTTAGCATCAGAAGCATTAGGAATTTGTGGGAGATTCCATTAACTTGCAGCTTTTCTACCAGATAATTTATACTGATATGTTATTTAAAGTAATTTATTTTAGCTTTAATTTTTTTCCTTATCTTTTATCCTTCCATATATTAGTTTGTAATTAACTTTTGGTCTTTGGCCATAAATAAAGATAATATAATATTAAGATTTTTTACCAGGTTTTATTATTTTTTTAAATGCACATTCTATCCAATTCCTGACGGGTTACAATAACAATAAACGTATCTATTGTAAGAAAAGAAACACACAACTATAATAAAACTCCCATGAGCTACATGATTATAAACCCTCCAGTTGAAAAAGTAATTTCAACTAAACTTTTTAAGTTCGGCAAACTTAAAAATATACATCCAAATTAGGCCTTAGCTGAAACTAATTCCATAGTTAAAACTACACTTGGCATGTATTTGGAAAACGAATAAAGATATAAAAATATAAAAATATAAATGAAGTATAAAACATTAATGTACAACTTTTAGGACAATACTGGTAGTGGGGAACAGGGGGAACAGGATTAACAGTCACTTGTTTTTCAAGAAGGGACACAATTTTATATACAGCTCTATACATTTCAACAGCAGAAATACCCAAGTCTAAAAGTGCAACCAATAGAGAAGAAAGAAAAAGATATTTCATGACTGAAGTTAAATTATTAGATAGTGAACGGTATAACATCATATAGCCTACCTTTTATACAAGGACCCTGCACAAGCATTCTCTGCAGATGCAGATTTATTGGAACAAATTCTAGTGTTTTTTCTCCTTTACTGCAACTTGATTTGAAAGAAGAGCCTGAAAAAAATTATAAAATATCATTAACTTAGGATCCAGATGACTTTTCTTTCTTAAAATCTAGGAAGATATTTTGAGGATATTGTCTCTAACATTTCTAGCAGCTTCCGTTGGCACCCAGGCAAACTCAGGTAAAGAGACCTGCTTTAAAGAATTGCTGACTAGTCCTATATGATGCTCCACATCACATTTTTCTCTTTCAATCTGAATACTGCTCTATTTTCAATTTGTAAGAGTTCACACCATAGGAATTCTGTGGTGTCCAAATCCACAATATCTACAATATATGACCTGGATAGGAGAAGTAGAAGAGAAATTTAGGAAATATAAAGGGAAATTTCCTAGTATCATTCTTCAAGACTATCTGCACTATGGTAATCAAAGGAGTGTCTCTTTGCAATTGATAACATTAAATCCAGAGGACTAACCAGCCACCTTAATTAATAGCAATCAATCAAATTGTTATTAAGGCCATAGACTAGCATATTTAATTAATATATGGTTTTACTGACAACAGTGATATATTTATTATATATATTCAGCAAAAATAAAGAACTTTGTGGCATCTTGAAGACTTTTTAAAATATTATCTAATGTATAATACTTAAAGTGTGTACATTCTTATGTCTTATGGGAGGTGGTATCTATAAATAATAAAGTTAGAAATAAATTTATTTATTTATTTTATTAATCGAATTTATATGCCGCCCCTCTCCCGCAGGAGTCGGGGCGGCTTACAACATACTAAAAACACCAATATAAATATTAAAAACAAATTAAACAAGTTAGAAGTTGATTAATATTAAAACTATAACAACCAATTAAAACTCCCCCCCATCAGCCAAGGCCGTCTGTCTGAAAAAGCCAGGTCTTTAATTCACGCCGGAAAGAGCGGAGGTCGGGGGCCGTCCGAAGGTCAACGGGCAGTTG
>JANHFR010009726.1:104444-114827 GCA_032468015.1 Mimophis mahfalensis | reverse complement strand
GGCAGAGGGTGACAACTGGGAAGAACAGCAAGGTTCTTCCTCCTGCCTTGCCTGCTTCACCACAAACCAAATTTGGACAAATTCGTAAGTCGAGAAAACCGCATCTAAAATTCGTAAGTCGAGGAAACCACATCTAAAACTGCCAACAGTTTTAGATTCATAAGTCAAAAAATTTGTAAGCATGTGGCCACTTTTTCCATTCATAAGTCGAAAAATTTGTATGTTGATTAGTTCGTAAGTCGAGAGACCACTGTATACACTTTCAAACATTCCTAGAATGCAAACCATCCATTATTTTAATGGATTATTTAGATCAATTCACACATTTTCTCTCACTGTTTAAAATTCTCATTTTTTATCTTTTTCAGAACTTTGTCAACTCTACTCAGTCATGACTTTCTTGGTTTTCTCTTTCTTATTATATGTATCATATATTTCTTTTGAGATATGATATAATTAATTCTTGAGACTATACATTTTTTATACTTGTCACTCTTTGTATATTGTTCCACATTCATTCAGCAGCTATCCATTGCTAGCTTTTCCTGTTTCACCTTCATCTGTTGTGCAACATGGGACAATTGGTGGTGGTCACATTTCTGTGCCCACTTTACTGTGGGTTTTCCACCACAGCCAAACCACTGGAGCCTTTCATCTTTGGCTGATTCTCCGCTGCTGTTCCTCCCATGGTAATGGTCTGCTGGTGGTCCCCACCCACCCCTTGTCCTGGGCGATCCACCAAGGAACATTTGTCTCTGGGCAATTCACTACATGAGGCAATTAGCTGCACCTCCCGATGGCTGGGTGGGGCAGTCAATGGCCTTGGGAGCTGGGCTGGGAGACAGGAGACATGGTGGTTGCTATGTGGGGCATCCAGCCATACAGTGCCTCCAGCCAATGGGCCTTTAAAGCAACAAAGGGGACAAAGAGGGCAGGGGGAGCCTGACATTTTTTTTTAATTTTTTTTTGGAAATGTTATTCTGTCACTCATTGTCTAAATAATATCCTTTAGGAATGAGTCTTTCTACAATAAAAGTGCAAAGTTATGGGAATATATTGTTTAAATTAAGAACAGTTCAGATAGACAAGTGTTGAAATCCCTTTCATAAAGTAGGCACATCTTTTTCCATTTATTTCCTTTGCATTTCCTTAGGAAATTACAAAATTCTCTCAAAAACACTTTCTACTTGGCAATGAGAATTTAAAACTTATTTATGTGTTTAATTAATATGTTTACCCATAGAATTTCCAAAATACTGAAAAGCAAAGAAAATTAATAGACAAAATAAAAGCAATAACATTAAAGTTTTAATGGAAGGATGGGTGGTTAGCTTGTCCCTTCTCAGCAGTGACCCTTAAAATGGTTACTTTTCCCATGTAGCAATGATACTTTAAATGACTTTTCATTCTCTACAATGGAGAAAGTTTAAAGTAGTACAAAACTACTTAGCTAAAATTAGCTGCTTGCTGAACAGTAACATTTTCCATCGAGATAAGAGAATAGCATGGATGGCCCACCAATGATAATTCAGGACTAGAAATTACATAAGCCTACTTAAATATATCCCAAGGCAAGTGAGGAAATTATTACAAATTGTCTTTGCCAAAATAGTTTCTATCACCATCTTGCCACTTCTATGTAATGTCAAGCACATTCAAATAGACTGTTGACAACAGAAAAATTAAACAAGTAATATAAAGATTTGCCAAGTGCTGCTTTATAATAGGTTTTCATCTTAAATATATTTTTTTCTGATGATCTCAAATGTATATAGTTAGAACTACCATAGTTTTAATATGAGGTTTAAAAGAACTATGCAAAGGTCCATCAGAAACATTCAAGAAGCTTTTCCCAAAGCACAAATCTATGAATAAACAAACTTTCCAGGAAGTTAATACTAAGATGTAGTTTTTCTAAATCTGAACAAATATTATATTCAACATGGTTCAGTTTTTTTTAATGCTTATATTTTGACCCATTCTCTGAAGTTTCAGTAATTTTTCTTCTGCTTGAAGTATAATAAAGATAGCTCAAAATTTCTTAACCTGGAACGTCAAATTAAAAGCATTTCAGAAGACTGATGAAAATTGAAAAATAATCATCTTCTACAATCAATAACATAGGTGAATCTTTAATGCCACATTCAGAAAAGGCTTATTTTCTTCAGCCATCTTGTATAACATCATAATCTGCTTCACTCCCTTTTAAAGATTAAGAAACATTTGATTTGCTCATACTAGACTAGTGACCACAATTTTATAGTCAGACCACAATCCTGATTTTTATTTCTGCATAATAATTATATGTTGTACTTCAAAAGATATTCTGATTATGAAACTTGTTATGCTAGATACAATATTTGTTATGCACGTTCCATATATTTCTTCTTATGTTAGTCGTAACAAGCATTATGCAGGAAATAAAATATGTCTTCATTGTTTTTGGATTCAACAATATTCAAATATTGTTCATTTTATTTTTACTGAACTCATTGTTTTTTACTTAGGATAAAACTTCTGAAGCTAAATAAAATTTTAGGCAGCCTGGACAGAATTGTAATGGGGAATAACTGTTCCACTTTATTCTCCTTTTCCCAGAAGTAGTCTTTCTAGTTCCAGGCACAGAATTCTGAAATGATTAAGAGAAATTGAAAGAGAAGGCTACTAGGAAAAAAATTCTAAAAAAGAGAGAGAGAAAGAATATAGATATAATTATATTATAATTATAGCTATATATTATTATACATCTTTATATTGTATATAATTATATTATAAAAATATAATAATGCTCTTGAAATGCCCAATCAAATGTCATAAGAGAAAAAATCAGACATGCTTCTAAAAGTAAGAGAACAGCTTCTTTATACCAATATTCCTAATGTTCAGTGTTTTTTATTTTGCCGCCTCTCTAGGGCTGAAAGAAGTGACTAATCCAAAATCATCCATCCAGCTGGCTTTGCATCTAAGGCAGGAGTAGTCTGAGGCCAAACTGGCTTCTAGCTATCAACCTAATATCCTGTTGGAACATAAGTCATAAAAATAGATTGCATCCATGCCACGAACTAACAAAGAAGTATATTCAACATCTTTAATGTTGCGAAACAAACCAAAGCATAATAAAATTGACATGTAACAGAACCCGACAGGGTGTTCAGAAAACCATTTGATCTTAAATAACTGAATGTACAAATATACTTAAATTTAAAACTTCTTCATACTTCTTACCCTCAAAATACATAGCTTCTTCTTCCTTGTTGTCTATATACTTTATTTTAGTCAGAAATGCACGGGTTTTTTTGTGAAACTCAAACAATAATAATAAAAAAAATATATTATTACTGTAAAAGAATTATTTAAAACTGTGCTTGTTAAAAATAGTTACATCTCAGCAGAATCCACTCAGCTCTTAAATAAATATACAAGTTCAGATAGCCATAGATTTAAAAAAAAATTAATATATAGTTTAACAACATGAGCTTGTTATCCAAAGCTGAGAATTCCAGTTGGAACAAACCTTATACTTCACCCAACTTTACCAATGTTTCATGTGACCAATATATATAACCATGTGGTATATATATCTACCAGAAAAAAAGGGTAAGGGCAGGACCAACCCTACCAACCACAAAAAGAAAAGAAAAGAAAAAGAAAAGAAGAAAAAAGAAAAAGGAAAAGGAAACAATCCAAAAATAAAACCCCAACAACAAAAACAGAAAAGTAAAAACGGGTAAATTCAATTACTTAATAGTAACAATTACTATTATCTGTAAAACTAAGTATCTCTTTTATAAAATTAATTGATGTCCTATCAGTATACATTGACCATTCTTTGTGTCATGAATAAACTCCTCAAATACAAAATCTCACAAATATTTCTAGGTACATACACATAGACACACATATACCTTTTCTTCCACCAGAAACAAGCTAAACAATAGGAAAAACTTGAATGTGATAGGAAAGATAGCTTTGGGAAAGAGAATTAGAAAAACAAGAGTGGAGGCCATGAGAAAATGAATAAAGAGAAAGCCCTATTTAGGTGTTTGAAAAAGGCGAACACTTTCTTTAAGCAAAAACTAATCTTCAAAGGGATGATCCTTTGCAACAGCGACATGTACAACCCTTCACATATCTGCTTGGCCTTTGTTATAGTATTAATTATTTTTATTTGGTAAGCACCTATATATAAGTTACAAGATTTATTTCCCCAAAGAATAATTCTGTTGAATGACAGATAGTAACTGTCCCAACCCCACCAGAGAGCTTGTGTGACTGACTGGGAATTTGAACATGGACTATAAGATCATAACCATTTTACCACACCGGCTATCAGCCATTTAAGCATCTTCTGTTCTTTCCGGTAACTTTAAGATCGCCTGCCACACACAAGGATTATTTGGGGGGAAATAATTTCATATTTCTATCTGATAAATATTTTTATATATGTCTATAAAGAAGGTCTATTTCTGTGGGAGCTCTTTCTCTAACTGGTTCAGGATATTATTATTCAGCAGAAAAACAAAGGCATTCATCAAAATCAGGGCAAGGCTTATTAACAGAAAAAGTTGAAGGAAAAAACATCTAATACATTTGGAGTACAACACAAATTTTCTGTGAAAGCATTTTCTGCTATTGGGATGCTTTGTCATTGATAATTGCCTCCTCCTAGAAGCCACTGAAATGGGAAAAATAAATTAAAATGTCCTACCTACTGTGATGATTTATTTCTTCTACCTGATCTTCAATGTAAAGGCAGGCAAGAAAGAAGGTTAATGCTACATTATTTCTCTGTATAGAGAAGGAAACTATAATAAAAAAATAGTCTCACTTCATCTTCTACTGATAAAGAAATACACACCTTGAGGACTGAAACTATATCTAAGATCTCATAAAAATAATTCAAGATGAGTTACAAATTATTTCAGAAATATCACTTCATTTTCAGACTTTCTAAAATAAAAAGACATTTTACAAATATTAACATAGATTGAACACTTTTCTTACCAAGACTGAATTCAAACTTTGGTTCATTAACAAACTTCTTGAGACCTATTGGTGAAAGCATATATTATGTTATATTATATTACATTATAAAAATATTCATACATGAGAATATATATATTTTATATTACATTAGTTATAGCACTAAGGAAAGAATTCCATCAGAGGCATTTTAAACTGTTAGCCAAGAGCTGCCCTCCATTTTTTAAATCTATCACTATTTTACTATCTGGAATTATTTACACCTAACAAACACATTTTATCACCACTATTTATTCATACTATTCACTATTCGGATTGCTCATTCCTTTCCCTATAAAGAAGATCAAAGCTCATTTTCTCTTCAGCAGATTATATTACTACATATTGAATGCTGTAAAGATGTTGAAATATATTCTTTAATTGTATTTTAACTGCCCTGTACACCGCCCTGAGTCCCTTGGGAGAAGGGAGGTATAGAAATTCAAATAAATAAATAAATAAATAAATAAATAAATAAATAAATAAATAAATAAATAAATAAATAAATAACCTATTTAATTGCTTGCTCCTTCAGAAAAAGTCTACTTCAGATCCTGTCTGAAGAATTTTGGCCGGCACGGTTCAGGAGAAGAGCCTTTTTCTGCTGTGGCCACTCCCTGTGGAATGCTCTACAACCAAATATGAGGCCCACTCTCCTGGCCTTCAGGAAGGCGCTTAAATCCTGGTTACGCCAGCTGGGATGGAGCCCTGCAAAGGGTGCTCTATGCTGGGGTGGCTGACATGGTAGAGAGAGGATTCTCATCCCATTGCCTGTTCTCTTGGGTTATACTCTTTAACTAGTCTTTCATAATTTTAATTTAAAATTACATGAAACATAAAAAAATTTATGTTTTTAATGCCCTGTAAACCGCCCTGAGTCCTCAGGGAGAAGAGCGGTATAAAAATGCGAATAAATAAATAATGAATAAATAATTCTTATGTATTATCTTTTTATCATTTTGTAAGCCACTCAGTCACTGCTACAGTGGGATGGGTAGCACATAAATGCAAAAGATAAATATTGGAAGGCAAAATAAGATTACAACTTAAATTATGAAGAATTTTAAAATGAAATTTGGCTGTCTAAACGTCATAAATTCCAATGAATTGTTTTTTAGTCTGCAGAAGACTGCTGTCAAAGCCAACATGCTCAATTTAGTATGCTTAATTTAGGATATCAAGACTTTTGCTACTTCATTTAGAACAGCAAATGCAGCTGTTACTACATCATTAACTGCTGTAAAGCTTTTTGAAGCAGTTTCATAGTAATAGAGCAATGATGAGCACATTAAGCTGAATATCTAATGATTCAGAAGTACAATAATCAACAGGGTTCAGCACACTGAGATATGAGATTTGGAGTTAACAATTCCCCCAGTCTTATTGCCAATTTGTAAAATGGAAATAATATTTTTATCTATGAAATTTTATGAAAGTGAGCACCTATACATTTAGAATGAGTTTTTCTAACACCGTTCACTGGTTCGTGATACAGCAGATAGCTTACATAGTGAATTTACTTACTTGTGAGTTTAGACTCCGCATAAGTATCTGCTTGTGCAGATGGAATAAACTGCTGTTCTTCCTCTGGTGCTCTCTCTTCCTTGATATCCATGATCAATCTCTCAACCTGACAAATCTGAATTCACAGTTCTTCAGAATTTGCCTGGGTGCCACAGCCCAAGATTCACAGGTAGTCAGTCCTTGGTGCAGCTTTACGATAAAGATCTGGATCTCCAGGCTGAAATTCTGTGTTCAGAAAACATTTGACAAAGTTTCATTAATCCAAACTTTACCATACATCTTTTTGAAAATTATCATCAAGATGTTTCTAGCAACAATTTTGCACATCTTTCCCACCTGTCACCAAAACGTAAATAATCAAGCTGATGTTTCATAACCAATCCTAGAAGTTGATGGCAGCATGAAACCTCTATTTCAGGGATCTCAAACTCAAGGCCCGTGGGCCGGAATCGGCCCACAGGGTGCTTAAATCTGGCCCATGGGGACGGTGTGGAAATATCAAGGGACCGGCTTGTGATGTCTCGGGTGGCTAAAACGGGCTACATGCGGACCCCCCATGCCTCATTTTCACCCTCCATGGCCTCCTGAGGCACTCTGTTAGCTGAAACTGGGCCAAAAAATGGGCCCAAAAGAGGCTGAAAAACAGCTGAAAAACAGGCCAAAACAAGCTGAAAAATGGGCCCAAAATGGGCTGGAAATGGGCTGAAAACCAGGCCCCAAATAAGCTGGAAAATGGGGTAAAAATAGCCCAAAAACACCCCAAAAACAGGCCACACAGCCTGTTTTTGGCTGGGAGGATTATTATTTATTTATTTATTGTTAGAATTTATATACTGCACTTTTCCCATAGGGACTCAGAGCAGTGTACAGGGCATTAAAACAAAACCAATACAAGGTTAAAAAGGATGCTGCAGGACGCCAAGGAGGATGAAAACGAGGCACGGGGAGGCTGCGTGCAGACTCTCCCATGACCCATTTTGGCCAGCAGGATGCCGCGGGAGGCATCTGTCCCCCCCACCCCATCACCCCCCCACAGCAGAGAACTACAATGCTGATCCGGCCTGTGAAGAAATCCAGTTTGACATCCCTGCTCTATTTGGTACATTTTGTCAGGCCTCCCTTGGCAAGAAAAAGAACTGCAAAAGTTTATTTCTCAGGAGATAAAAGCTCAAATAAGTAGATTTACTGTTACAAAACTATAAAATCATTACAAAACAATTCCACCAACTGCAGTGTATAAAATACAAGCTCAATGTGTAATGATCAGTATTCAAATTTTTTATGTTATTTCTTCTGCTCACTTTAGGAAAAGAGCTAGAAAGAAATATCTTTGGGTAGGAAATATAATTTCCATCTATTCCTGTTTTTTGTTTTGTTTTTGTAACAACTGAATTTTATTTGAGTTGCTTACTTTTGACCATATAAAAATCAAGTTTCATATTTAGAATTTCAACAGGTTTTTCCACGCTATTAACTTAAAAAAAAATATTTTGTAGTCTGAAAAGAATTAATCAAATGGATTTTTGAGATTCATTTGAAAAACAAGTATTCATTATTGGTTTTTTTAAAGCTATACATTACAAGTTGTATATATTCCTGTCAGAATTCTGCTAACCCTAACCTTGTTCATGAAAGTCAGGCGGTCTGGGCATTATAACATTTGCAACCTTGAAACCTTGACTGGAACATTTCCTCGCTCCTTTCCCTAAAGTTTGCTAAAAAAGAGTAAAAGAAAGCTCTGATCTTCAGAGATATAAGGAATTCTACTGTAGAACTGGAAGGATCAGTGCTTCTTTGCCCATTTAATGTCTGATCTTGGGAAAAGAATACCCATCTTTCCCTCATCATTGTTATCAACTTCTGGTTATAGCAGATTAAAAGGAATTACAAAGCTTTCCTGAAGTTCTGCTAAGCAGTTTCCTTTATTGTGCCTCATCTGTTGATAGAAACCTTGACAAACTAAAAGAGGCTACTTGCATCATTAAACATACTCTGAGACTCTCACACAAACTAAGCTCCACTGTCTTTTGCTCCTCTGGAATGTATTCCTCCTGTGAATCAGAATATTTTACTGTATAATTTACATATCAAACAAACTGCTAAATATATGTTGAGTAATCCCACAGATTTCATGGAGTACAGCTTCAGGCTCCCATACCTAGTGCAAAATCAGAATATCAATTTTAAAAGTTTGAACGTTACTTTTAAAAATTGTTTCCTGGAATTTCCCCAAGGTTTTTTTTCCACTGTAGACCCAGGGTCGAAGTCAAAAAGTTATTTTATGCTTTTCACAATATAGCCAACTGAGCAATTTGCCAGAGCTATTTATGATGCCAATAGGAGGTTAATGGAGAAAGCAAAATATACAAATTAAAATAAATGTTCAAACACTGTTGCAAAAGACCAGCTGCAATAACCATTGCATGGTATCTATTAATTTTCTGAGATATACTAAGTTTAAAAAACCTCCCAACAGTTGGTGCATTTGTGAGATAAAAACATCAATTGAAGTATGTTATTGTCAGGGTATATCAATGCTACAGGAGAAAGGAAGCTAAACAATCAGATGTGTGATAAAATTTGCAAAAGCACAGCTTTCCCATTTTTCCTAATATTTGTAGCAGATGAAACAAATATACAATCTGATAGTTTATGTGTCAATTACATATCTGCCAATATTCAAACTCTAAAGGACACATCCGAATACATTTGCCAGTGTAACCTGTAATAACAGTATCATGCCTACATTTAAAAATATTGGTTAACAGACCATTAACTTACTTTGCTGAAAAGGTGTACATAACTAGGAAATTCTTAAGTCTACATGAGGATTGAAAAATATCATAAGTCCTGCCCCCAATTTACAATCTAATAAGCTATATAAAGGAACAAGGAAACAGAAAAGGAGAAAAGAGAAAAGAATGACAAATCCAGACAAATGTATTTTAGTGTAAAGCATGTAATACAAAATGTCAGAACTTGGGTCTGCTGATTTGCCTGGAGACCGAATGGGGAGATATCACACTGGAGATAGTTGGTGTAGTAGGAAGATCATCCCACCTTCACTCCATTGCATTTTGAAGCCTAATTTATCTGATTTCTGCTAACTTTTAATATCTAATATTTTAATATTTTGTATTTTTTCTTTTTTGATATTGTAAGCCATCCAGATCTGCCTGATAGTGAGATGAAAAGCATATATATATAAATTAATTAATTAATAATTTAAAAAACCAAAGGAAATGTAGTTTTAACAGAAGAAAATATATGTAGATCAGGTTTGAACTGTGGAGTACTTGGCATTCTCTGGGCTTGGATGTTTGCCTGGGAATGTTTCATTACCTGACTATGTAACATTATCTGTACTAAGTGGGTGTGGGTTTATTACATTCATTCATTTATTTATTAATGTTGACAATTATGCTATTTTTAGCACCTGTTCTTTCATATGTTAATATGATAGTTGCTAAATTAATCCAATTCAGTATGCACAAACCTGGGAGGTGATGCTATTCAGTTATGTTGGGGAGATAATTATTCAACATCAGTTCTAGGTTTTTTGCCAGTCTTCTACTCCTGGGGATCAACTGTCTAAATTTTCTGAAGCTGAAGCTGGCTGGCGCCCCGGGGTATAGTAAAGAGGTGGTGAGGGCGGCGGAGCGGCTCCTGATTGAGATAATTTACTTTAATTATAATTTTGTGGCTCCCGGTGGTTCTTTTCTCTGGGAAACGGGTCCAAATGGCTCTTTGGGTGTTTAAGTTTGCCGACCCTTGCACTATAGCAATCACCTTCATTCTTTGTATAGAGCAGCTTATTAGGGCTGTCGGGGGGGGGGG
>JANHFR010009726.1:26272-36537 GCA_032468015.1 Mimophis mahfalensis | reverse complement strand
CTTCCATCCTTTCGAGGTAGGTAAAATGAGGACCCAGATTGTTGGGGGCAATAAGCTGACTGTGTAAAATGCCGCTTTGGGGGGTGCGAGAGCCCCAATGAGCAGGCATATGCATGGAATGAGGGCTGTTGCTAAAAAAAACACATTGTAAGCCACCCTGAGTCTTCGGAGAAGGGCGGAATATAAATGGGATTAAAAATAATCACGGTACATTTTAGTGCTTACTTAGTTTGTTGTTTCATACAATACTATACAGTTTTGTAATGGAATAAGTAATGCATATGATTACAATCTATAACTAATAAGAAATATTATAGAATGTAATTCACACTTGTTTGTAATTACTATATGTTCATACCAACAATAATATTCAACATAATCTTTTGATAGCATGATAATAGCAGCTATTAAGATTGATTTATTGATTGATTGATTGATTGATTTATTTATTAGATTTATATACCGCCCTTCTCCCGAGGGACTCAGGGCGGTGTACAGGGCATTAAAAACATACAATACAAATATTAAAAATAAATTAAATTCAAAACGCCCAAAAAGACAGATTGCCATAAGACAGTTGCATTGTTTTTGAAATTACATCTAATCAGAGAAACGGACAGCTAGCAAGTAATGATTATAGCAACAGAACACATTTTGGCAGCATCCATGGCAGACATCACTATGTGATGAAATGTGCCTGTGTCACCTACCCATACACTGAGGGGAAAAATCAGCATAGTGTGGGGTGTCAGGCCAGGGGGCCGCATCTAGCCTGCAGGGTGCTTACATCTGGCCCATGGGGCCACCCTGGAAACAGCAGTGCCTCTGCCAGTGAAAATGGAGTTTGGGAAGGCCGCACGTGGCCCTGCTGAGCTCTATTTTCACTGGCAGAGAGTTGCAGGCGGCTGCCACAGCTGAAAATGGAGCTTGGGAGCCCATTTTCACTGGCAAAGCACCCAGGCCACCACAGGAGCCAACACAAGTGATATCAAGCTGACCATGCCCACCCTGGCCATGATCACCCGTACCCCTGAGGTTAAACACAGCCCTGATGAGGCCTTCAATGAAATTGAGTTTGACACCCCTGGCATAGTGTATCTAATGCAAGGATCATGGGATATCATCCAACTTACTTTAGGTACAAAAGCATAATCAACAGACATTAAAAAGATACTACTCTATAGCAATAGCAATAGCATTTGATTTATATACCACTTATCAGGGCTTTTAACCCTCCCTAAGCGGTTTACAGAATCAGCATATTGCCCCCAACAATTTTACCCGCCTCAGAAGGATGGAAGGCTGAGTCAGCCTTGAGCCTGCTGAGATTTGACCTGCCTAATTGCAGGCAGCTGGTGGCTAAGTACTACATACAGCACTCTACTCGATGTACCATCATGGCTCAGTAAATGTAAAGGTTCTATTGACTATGTTGTAGAACTGCCATATCTGGGCTGCAAAAATCTAGACTATCCCTAGATGGCAGCATTGTAATATAGTCCCATTAGTAGATATATGCAATATGAAAATAATTTGATGCACTTCATGACACGGTGAAGACGAAAATGCAATATGCAATATGCACACACAGGCTACATGCGAAGAGCTGTTCTTTTGAGGAATAAGCATTCTTTGGTGCAAAGATTCTACTTTAAGAAAAGACATACTTGGAAAATTCCACCTACAAGTTCTATTAGGGGAATAATGTGCTGACTGCATAATTTTTGTGAAAGGAATAAAGTTGGGGAGGGGACACAGAGACAGCAGCAGAACCAGGAACAGTAGGAAATACCGCAGGCATGACAGAATGGGGCCAGTAATACCAGGATCTGCTGGTAGCTTAGCAAAAATGAACACTTTATATAGGAAATAAGAGCTGACAGTTCAGATATCACTGTAGAAAACTGTTGACATGACCACTGTAAGATAAATCAGCTTTTGTGATGCTTGGCCTGCTACAGTCAAGTCAAAGGATAAAAGGAAGGGGGTGGGGGGTGGGAGAACCTGAGCTTAAATCTGCTACTGCACAGAATAACTGCACAGAGAATCTCATGCTGTACATGCAAAAGAACAAAGATGGATCAGAAGTTCTTCCAGATTGCTCCACATAATAATTCCAAAATACAGACCTTCTTCCTAGCAGAGTAGCTGTGAAGAGTTCCAAAATGTACATTATGCATAAGCATAGCCTCTTTTTAAGGTCAAAAGTCTAAAGCAGTGTTTCTCAACCTTAGCAACTTTAAGGTATTTGGGCAATTCCCAGAATTCAGACATCTTAAAATAGCCAAGGTCGGCCCAATGTAACACTATGGGCTGCAGCTTGGATTAGGACTACGGTGTGCTAGAATATGAGTTTTGCAACTTTCCCCAGATATTTGTTTTCCAAATACTTTGCCCCTGCCCTTCCCACAGATAGGCTTCCCATTTGACATTCATTTTATCTTGGTATATGGCTTGAACCCAATCAAATGGCACTAATTCAGAAAACTGAGTTCTTCCTTAACCCAACTGTCAGTTCTTCTTGATGATGTATTTGTGCTGTTCCATAGTAGAACTGTAGAATGAGGGCTGTTGCTAAAAACACATTGTAAGCCGCCCTGAGTCTTCGGAGAAGGGCAGGATATAAATGGGATTAAAATAAAATAAACAAACAAACAAACAAACAAACAAACAAACTGGAAGAACTATAGAACAGCTCTAAACCTATGTATAAAAGATGGAGCCAGAGTGGCAGGTGGGGGCATGGGGAGCAGCGTAAGGTGACATGAATGTGTATTTCCCTTCACACATATTTGATTCTTGGAGACTGCCTGAACAAATCCCTGCAGTTTTCTTGTCAAGGCTTTTCAGAAGTGGTTTGCCACTGCCTTCTTCCTAAGGCTTAAAGAGAGAAAGATTGACCCAAGGTCACCCGGCTGGCCTTGTGCTTAAGGTGGGACTAGAACTCCCAGTCTCCCGTTTCTACCCTGATGCCTTAACTACTGCACAAAACTGACTCTTAATCGTATATTATCTAGATACATATAACGTATAATTACATTATACAAATTCATATAACTACATATATAATAAAATATCATAGACTCATGGAGTGGAGAGAAAATTATTAGTTGAATGGGAATGGCTAGAGTCCTGCAACCGTCTCTGGATTCTCTGATCAATTTATCACCTTTGCTATCAGATAAGCACAGCTTTATCCAAGAGAGTTTAGTTTGTTTTTTAAAGGGGGTATTTTATATTGTGGCAGTATATAAATCTGTTAAATGAGTAAACAATAATCCTTGGTTTATAATGAGTCTGCATAACATATAATAAGTGCTTCAGAAAACACCACAAAGACACTATGAGAATATATATTATTGAAAAAGGTAGGGTTTTGGTTTCTCCTGTAGCCTGAAGCAAAATTGCCACAAGGGTACTTTGTCAGCCTTTGGAAGCAGGACAGCTTAAGGAGTGCAAGTACTACTTGAACTCTACTTTATTGTTAAAGGATATAATAACAGAATTTTGAAAACTTGCTAATGTATCCCTTTGCCCCTTTTATACAAGATGGAGTTATTTTGAATTTTTTTCTCATTCTGTTCTTCAAAAATGAATTCATTTACTAGTTCACGCATTCTGTCATGGACCAAGACTCAGACTCTGACTCTGAAGAAGTTGCTCCACTGAACCTGTGGAATGTAAGCCTCAGGAGACACCTAGCCAGGAATTACTTGATTCTGATCCATACACAGCCACCATCAGAACATCTGGAGCATTGATAAGAAACAGTCTCAAAATCATGGACTCTGTGAGCAGAACAAGGAAGCTCAGCGAAGCTTCTTGCTAGGCAAGACATAATGGTCTTAATTAAAAGCTGGCTGCGGCCTGAAGAGGCAGGCTTGAATCTTTCCCTTGGAAACAACTGCCTGATCCCTACTTTGATAGTTATTTCTATATACTTTGCTCATGTAAAAAAACCACAATCCCCTGTTCCATCAATTCCCGTTTTATTTTGAGCTCCTCCTTTCAATTTAAAATGTCTTTATATCTCAGAATGCTCCTCATATCTACAACATTAGGTGTACAAGTGCTTCCATCGTCGAAAGCCAACTAGAATTTTCAAATAGTTCTGTTCCCTTATTTCTCTCCCACATCAATAACAAAGCATTTCTCATAAAACGTCTCTTAAAATAACCATGTACTTTACTTCCCCCATACCACAGAAAGGTATGACAGCCTGTTTGTAAGTCATATCCTTCCAATGTCAGCAGTCTTGTAGTTCTCAATTCGATCCATAGTTTCAACCATGTTAACTCTGCAGTTTGATAATATAATTTAGAGGAGGAAGCCTCTTCTAAATCTTGCATCTTGTAACATTTTCAAATTAATTATTGCTTTTTCCCCCTGCCAGATGAATTTCAATATAGCTTTATTAAGTTCTACCCCAAAAAATTTCTACTTTTATTGGAATCATTTGGAACAAATACTACAACCATGGTAAAATATTCATTTTAATTGTTGCTATTCTTCCCATTAAAGACAGTTGCATGTATTCCCACTTTTCCAAATCTACCTTTATTTGCTGAACCAATTTGTTATAGTTATCATCCCTTATTGTTACACATCTTGCCATTAATGGTATCCCCAAGTGCTTAACTTTCTTAGTGGCCTGTAGTCCTAGTATCTCTACTAATTCTTTTCTCTGCTTCTCCTTAATATTTTTCACAATCATCTTAGTTTTTTCTATATTTATTTTCAAGCCTGCTACTTCACCATATTTCTCTATTCTTTCCAACAATGTAGGTCCTGTTTCTTTTGGATCTTTCAGAATAAAAGCTAAACCATCAGCAAATGACTGCAATTTGTACTCTTCTTTCCTTATTCTCAGTCCTTTAATTTTCTAATCTTGTCTCATCTTTCTATTCAGAACCTTCAGTGTTAAAACAAATAATAATGGTGACAGCGGGCATGCCTGTGTCATACCTTTTTGAATATCAATCTTATCTGTCATTTCCCCATTCAACATTATTCTTGCAGTTTGATTCAAATAAATTGTCTCAAACATTTTAACAAATTTATCATCAAAATCCTTAGGTTTCAATTGTAGTAGCATAAATTACCAATTCATATTATCAAATACCTTCTGAGCATCCAAAAAGATCAGCGCCATCTGCTTTCTCTGGGTGCATCTCATAATATTCCAGTGTGTTCAAAATTGTCCTCATATTGTCTCTGATCTGCCTCTTCGGTAAAAATCCATTCCGGTCCGTATGTATAAATTCAGTCAGCAACCTCTTAAGTCTTTCTGCTATTATTGAGGCAAATATTTAATAATCCACATTTAGTGACAATATAAGTCTATAGTTGTTTATCTGTTGTAGGTCTGAGTTTTCTTTGCATTCTCAAAAAAATTTTGTTTTGCTCCTTGGATTTTCTGTGCTAGTTCCTCTTTTTCTAATAAGTTCAACTTATGTCTTTTTAAGTCCATTTGATCTTTTATTTCTCTCTTGTGAGGGTTTCTTTGTAATTTTCTCTCCAAATTTTTATACTCCTCCTCCAAAGTTCTCTGCACTTGTCTTATTTTGTGATTTCTCTTTGCAACATATGTTATAGTCCATCCTCTAATATATGCTTTGACAGTATCCCAAACATTTTGTGTTGATGTATCCTCATTTTTAGGGATGCAGTGGCTCAGTGGCTAAGATGCTGACTTGTCGATCAGAAAAGTCGGCAGTTTGGCGGTTTGAATCCCGAGCGCTGCGTAACAGAGTGAACTTCCGTTACTTGTCCCAGCTTCTGCCAACCTAGCAGTTCGAAAGCATGTAGAATGCAAGTAGAAAAATAGGGACCACCTTTGGTTGGAAGGTAACAGCGTTCCGTGCACTTTCAGTGTTTAGTCATGCCAGCCACATGGCCACGGAGACATCTTTGGACAGCGCTGACTCTTCAGCTTTGAAATGGAAATGAGCACTGCCCCAGAGTCAGGAACAGCTAGCACATATGTGCAAGGGGAACCTTTACCTTTACCCATCCTCATTTTTATTTTCCTTAAAGAAAAGGTCCAATTGTCTCTCCATAAGTTGAACAAATTATTTTTCCTGAAGTATAGATTGATTGTACATCTTGCCCCCTTTCTTTGTCCTTTTCAAATTATTGTTATTGAGTTGTGATCCACCCAGGTATCAATAGCTGATATTACATTCAGCTGATATCCACATCATATCTATTCTGGACCAAGATAAATGTCTATTTGAGTAAAATGTAAATTGCCTTCTCTCAGGGTATTTCCCGCCATCCATCTTGGAGGCCCAATTCCTCAGCCATTGTAAAGAATGTCTTTGGAAGTGTTCTCCTATCTTTCTGATTTATAGTACCTGTGCTATAATCTAATTTTGCATCCACAACTGCATTAAAGTTACCCAAAATGCATATATTTTTGTATTCTAATTCAATTATTTTCATGTAATTTTCTGTAAAAGTCCTCTTGTCTAGTATTTGAGGCATAAATTGCCACGAAAAGCATTTGCCTCCCACTCATCAATACATCCACCATCAAGATTCATCCTTCCTCGTTATAGATTAATTTAGATTTCAATGTGTCCTTCATGTATAGAACTACTCCTGTCTTATTCTGCTGTGCCAAAGTGGTATATGTTTTCCTAGGTTTTGAATATTCTAATAGTTTATTATGCTGTTTTTTAATGTGGACTTCTTGCAAACAAATTATGAGCAAGTTTAATTTTTGTAATTTTGTTAAATGTCCCTTTCCCTTTTATTGCCGAGTTTAGTCCATTAATGTTGATTGATATCCATTTTATTTCCTCTTCCATAATTGTATTTAGATTTCACTGCTCTAGACGTTCTTATCTCTCTCGGTTCTTTGGCCTCATATTATGTTTTGAGTAACTGAAAATGTCTTTTAACAATAGGATAACCATTTGTGGATGACTATTCATGGCAGCAAAAAGATAAAGTATTGTAGGATCCAATCTGGGTCAGTCACTGGGAGTAGAAGTTTTGTCTTCTGAGCTTTTGGATTTGTGCTAGAGCCCAACCTCAGGGAACTTCTCTGTGTTCCCACAGAGAAGTTGTGGGAACTTCTTCAGAGAAGACACAAAAAGTTCCTTGAAGGATGAGTCTGAAAGCTCAAAAGACAATACCAGTCCCAGTGACTGACCCAGATTGGATCCTGCAACATTATCCTGAGTATATTCACCTTCATGCTTGATAAAGTATTCTGTGTTTCTTTGCTTCCATCTAGCAGCCATACTGATTTCTGCAATCAAAAGCTGACAGTTCCAAAAATAAAGCCTTGATCAGCAAGCCAATTCTCAGGCGGATTTGGCAATCACTGTGACCTTCCACAGGCTGCAAAAAAAGAGGGTCTACAATTTGATATAAATAATTACTGGTGCACAATTAAGAATTTATTTCCCTTACCCTGCCACACACCCCAAATCTAAAGAGGAAGTGCTGTTAGTTTCAAATTTTCCTTCCACAAAAAATAAATTATTCAAGATAAAAACTTGTTAGTTTTAAATTGTGCCAAACATTTTTCTCAATTTTTTTTTTTTTTGAATAGGTGTTTATCACTAATCAAGGCAGGTGGTGGAACAAGTCAGTGATTGGTTAAATACAACTTGTAGGTGGTCCTTGCCTTTCACCATTATTTGCCCTTTGTAGGATAACATAGAAGGTTATATTACCTGTCCAATCCACCCACAGAACTGTCAGCAGGCTGGATGGAAAAATCAATACAGAAGTGCAGCATAGAGGCAGAAAGAAAGGAAAGGGGAAGAAATTACAGGCTACATGAGGTAATCTACCTAGTAGGACAGGCAAAAGGAAGAAACACCACAGAGCTAGTCTTGGAAGGCAATTTCCCTCAAAATCAGCCAAATAGCCAACAATTGAGAATTTCTTCTGCCTGCAGAAACTATAAGTAAATCAATTTCTCTTCTATTGTTAGTTCCATCCCAAACTCTAATACCAGTAGAATTGTTTGAATGGAAATTGCAAAGGGAAGTAGAAAAAAAAAATTGCTATTGTACCTTTCAGCTTCCTAAAAGTAAGTCTGAGTGATCAAGTCCTTCCACCTTCCCCTGTTCCTAAACCATTTCATGTATCCCTAAGTGACAAGATAATTTGAAAGCAGCATTGGGGGAAGATGTTTTTACAGGGTGACTCAATTGAATGTAAGGCTAAGCATCTCTCAGTCCAAATAGCGATTTCCGTTTTTGAACAGTTAGTTACATCTGTAAAAATCTAGAGAGACTCACTGAAAAATGATCCGGGAGATTCTGCTTATAAGCCTACTGAAACACTCTTCCGATCCCCAGTCATTTGTTCTGACAAAAGCAATCCCATCTGCTTTTTTTAAAAAAATGGGTTAATAGGTATAAAAATAGTAACTTCAGCATATATAATTTAAATTTTCCTCTCAATTTAAATGTATTTTCTCTTCTTTAAACAGCTTTTTCAACTTAAAAAAATTATAAAGGGCCACACTTATAATAATTGACACCTACTTTCCCCTCTGAGAAAGGACCTAACACCATCTCTGAGAATGTTAATGCACTTCAAGGAGATTTTGGAAAAACCTTCACAAGAGATCCATGAGCTATTTAGAACATACCAGCTGCTTTATTCTAACTATTTGGCTAGTAGGGGACGAATGGGAAAACTGTAAGGCCAAGGATGCAAGTGCTGAGTGGTGCATCAGGGACATTTTCCACAAAACAATATCTGGCCAAGAAGAAAAGAAGTTGGATTTAAGCATCATTTTTATTTAAAGATACTCCAAAAAAACCTCCATACTGACTTCAATACATATATTCTCGTGGATATACTTTTCTGTATGCAACTTTGGCTTACAATATTTCTGTATGTGCATTTCCAGCTAAGAACAGCATTGTAAAATCACAGGGGGGTGGGGAAATATGGAATTTGAAGGCTGGCTCTATTAAAACATACACAATAGTCTGGAAAATGAAAAAGCAAGCAAAACAAAATTTGGTAAAGATTCTTAATTTGAATTAATCAACGTGTCACAGACTAATCTGGTATAGATTCTTAATTTGAATTAATCAACGTGTCACAGACTAATCTAAGATAATTCAAGGCAGCAAAACCTATCTCTGTGTGTGCGTGTATGTGTGTCTGTTGGATCCGAAGATCCAGCGTGGGAATGAGGACCCGGGAAGCCAAGAGTGATTAAATGCATAGTGAGGTCCCAGCAAACGGCTGGGGAAAACTCTGCTCCTTTTATACTGTTTAGCCCAGTCCATTAGCCAATGGGCTGGCCAGGATTTCCCGCCGAAATAATTCAAATATCTAACAGTGTCTATGATCAGATTGTGGTGTTTAAGGAAGGAGTCGATGGTTACAGTAACAGTGGCTACAGTGCTAAAGATATAGAACAAATTTTTTATTTATTAATTTGTTTATTTAAATTATTTCCCACCATCTCATCAAAGATGACTCTAGGCAACGTAGCGTCAAACACAATCACTATGCAAACAATTTGGTTCAAATTCAATACACATCACACCAAGCATCCCTTTATATGAAAGGATGGGAAGGATAAACTGCAAATTTAAATTATTTTAAGATGTACAAGTCAGTTATATCTTCTTACTGGCAGTGGGCAATGATGTGTGCGTGACTTCATCTTTCTCTACAATAAAGTTTCTGATCTAGGCACGCCATGCCTGGCAGCCTTCTGCCAAGTTCCATCAAGATTTGCTAAGCTATGATGTGTCAGAAGGTCTGCTATTTATTGTTGAGTCCTGATTAGGAGGCCCAATGCAGACATGCCAAGAACTTTAACAATTATAACTGTTAATGTAAAAGGAAGGGGAAATTATGAGTGGAAAATAACAACATTAACTAGTATAGTCAACTAAATTTAATTGGAATTTACTTTAACTGTAAATTATTCATGCAATAGTTTAGTTTAGCACCCACTTAGACAAAGTTTACATCATTTATATTATTAAACAATAGAAAGACCTGTAATATAACTTTTCACAATATATTCACAAATATATGTTTGAAAGTGTGGCAGAAGTGCTGTGCTGACTTGAAGGATCTACATACAGTGGTCCCTCTACTTACGAATTACTTGACATACAAATTTTTCGACTTACAAATGGAAAAAGTGGCTGCATGCTTACAAATTTTTTGAATTACAAATCTAAAACTGTCGGCAGTTTTAGATGTGGTTTCCTCGACTTACAAATTTTAGATGCGGTTTCCTCAACTTATGAATTTTTCCAAATTTG
>JANHFR010009726.1:3758-15666 GCA_032468015.1 Mimophis mahfalensis | reverse complement strand
GCTGAGTCAACCTTGAGCCTGGTGAGATTTGAACTGCCTAATTGCAGGCAGCTGGCAGCTAAGTACTACTTACAGCATTCTACTCGCTGCACCACAACGGCTCATAGGCAGCTCCGGTAAGCACTGTGTTGTTATTAAAAATGTAGTTAGTAAGATTTTTGTTTTTATTTTCAATAAACTTTATTAGACTGTTAACTCATGTTTTATTTGTCATGTCTGGGCAGAAGAATTCTGAAGATCCACACCTCTGTACTTAAAAGTTTCAACAAGCCTCCTTCATTGCTATGGGGGCCGGGGCGGTGGTTCGTTTCTCCAGCTGGAGATCCACCCCGACAAATAGTAGCCGCCGCCGCCCTCCGATGGTTTGTTACTCCGCCCTGCAACCTCTCATAATGAGTTTTCTCCCTGCCTGTAGTAAATCCGTCATAGGCTAGATAGCTTAGGATTTATTACCAATCATGACCAGAAAGAAACGGTGTAAAAGACTAGCTTCTCGCTAATTTAACAACTGCAGTGATTCACTTAACATAAAATGGGGCAAATGTCACTTAACAACTATCTTAGCAACAGAAATTTTGTTCTTAATTATTGCCTGCTATCTAATGTAGGACTAATTGCATTAGATAGTGCAGGCAAGAGAAATTATCTGATGACTCTGAAAGTAGATAGCAAAATGCAGGCTGTCATCTACTTTATGGTGTAAGAATCAATATGTATCCACAGTAAAGGCAATTTACTCCTCATTCTGAACTGGACCCCAGCATCAGCATCAGCTAATAATGTCAGGTAAAACAGTAATACTTCTGCTTTTTATTTCATAAAATGTGATTACAGTAATCATCTGAGATCGTATTTAAAAGGATTAACAGACACAGATAGTCCTCAATTTACAACAATTCATTTAGTGACTATTCCAAGTTATGTCTTTGAAAAAAGTGACTTAACACCATTTTTCACACTTACAACCATTACAGCATCCCTATAGTCACATGATCAAAATTCAGATGCTTGGCAACTGACTCACTTATGACTGTTGCTATGTCCCAAGGTCATGTGATCACCTTTTGCAACCTTCTGAGGAGCCAAATCAATGGGAAACCAGTTTCACTTAACAACCATGTAGTAATTTACCAACCGCAGTAATTCACCCAAAAACTGTGGCAAGTCATAAAATGGGGCAAAACTCATTTAACAAATGTTTCACTTACTGTAGACACAGAAATGTTGGGCTCAACTGTGGTATGAAGCAGCAATTTATAATATTGGAAAGACTAGGTGACATTTTTCTCTCGTGCCCAGCTATAGTAGGAACTTTCCCAGAAATGACTAGCTGACCACTTTAGCAAAAAGGATTCTAGACCAAGTAGCATTTACCTGATTCATCAATTTATTTTGCTTTTTGCACAAAATCCCTTATCTTGCAAAAAAAAAAAAAAAAAAAATCTCTTTCGAATGGTATTTTTTCAAAAGTTACACATTTTCAGCTGATTAAAAAAGCAATTCCATGTCAGTGTGGGTCATTCTGCCTCTCACAGGTCTTCCATCAACTGATAAAGCAAAATATTACACCTCCAACATCAGTAACTTTCCAATTAATCAGCATACCTGTCAAGTTGCAAGTGTTAAAATCTGGGAAAGGCGTGCCTCGCCCCGTGCGTGCATGTGCCCGCTGCCCCACGTGCATGCGTGGCAGGATTGCCGAAGCCCAGGTGATTGGAGCGGGCTGGGAAGAAGAGCAGCTATTTCCTCCCCTTCCTCTCAACGCACTCTGTTGCCGGCGGATTGCCAAAGGGGAAGGAAGGGGAGAATTTCCTTCCCTTATTCCCCCTTCAGCAATCCTTCTGCAACGGAGCGCGCTGAGAGGAAGGGGAGAAAGAGGAGGAATTCTGTGTCTCCGAGGCACTCCCCCGCATGCACGTGCGCAGGCGTGTGTGCAGGGGAGTGCCTCAGTCGGAGAAAATACGGGAAATTTTAAAAAAATACAGGACGAGCTGGAAAAGGAAGGAGAAATCCAGGACTTTCCCGGCCAATACGGAACACTTGACAGGTATGTTAATCAGCAAATAGTAGTCCTCGATTTACGGCCACAACCAAGCCCAAAAGTTATGTTACTAAATGAGAAATTTGTTAAGTTTTGCCCCATTTTACGACTTTTCTTGCCACATTGGTTAAGTGAATCACTGCAACTCTTAAATTAGCAACACAATTGTTAAGTGAATCTGGTTTCCCAGGCAGAAGACCCTAAAAAAGGTCATCACATGACCCTGATACACTACAACTATCATCATGACTCAGTTGCCAAGGTGTCGAAGTTCTGCTCACATGACCATGGGGATGCTACATCTGCCATAAGTCCCATTTTTCAGTGCCGTTGTAACTTCGAACGGCATGAACCTATTAAAAAAAAAAATCCTCCAAAGGGAACAGCGTTAATAAACACTACGAATCAGGTCACATTAAACTTCCTGCTCTATTTCTGCCTCCGCCCTTCCTCGCGTGAAACTCTCCTCCTTGGGTCACGCAAAGGGACTCCAACCTTGGCAGCGCAGGGCAGGAAAGCGCAGGCGCGTCGGCCAGGCCGCCGCCGTCCTCCGAACAATACTTTGTTTATGCGCCATTGGAACGGCCGCCTTCCATTTCCCGTCCGGCGTGACGATGCGTTGTTCTGTTGCTTCCGGGTCACGTGCTTCCCCGGCGTTTGGGGCCTCCGACGTCTCAGTTTTGAGCAGGCTCCTGAGAAACGCCGGGTCGCGCCGATGTTGAGGCGTCGCTGCTGGCCGGGAGGTTGAAAGGCGGCCGCGGAGCGAAGGGAAAGGGCCGAAGGGGACCGGGTGGCCAATGCTGGGCCGGCGCTCGCCATGGAGAAGATCTTGGAAGGGTTGGTGAGCTCGTCCTACCCGTTGGCGGTGAAACGTATGATCGTGAAACGCGTGGTGGAGTCGGCCGAGTCGCCGCTGAGCGGGCCGCAGTGCCAGGCCATGTTCGCCCTCAGCAGCCGCCTCATCCTGCAGGGCCCCGACCAGTTCCAGCGCCAGGTCGGGCGGCAGGTCCTCGAGGCCTACGCTCGCCACCACCGCGACGACTTCGAGGCCTTTTTCACGCGCGACCTGGTCCTGGCTTTGCTTCACGGGGGAGGAGGCCCCGCATCCCCGCTCTTCCTCGCCCCTCCTCCTCCTCCGTCGCCCGCTCCCGGCCTCGGCTCCAACTTGGACCCCGGCGTCTTAGACTACGTCCAGACCGGCCTGCGACTTCTCATTAGCTGCCCGGCGGTGCTGGAGCTCTTCGCTCTGCTCCAGAGGGAAGCGTTGCGTCTGGTGAGCGAGAGGCCGCCGGCTCCTCTGTGCGCTCGCCTTTGCCAGCTCCTGAGCGACTTTCCTCAGTGTCTGCCCCGGGGTAGGAAACTCGCCCTCGCCTTCTGCCAGCAGTTGGTCCGCAGTATTGCTCACTTCCAGACCCAGAGCACCCGGGAAGCTGCCCTCCGCCTCTATGTCTCCCAAGTCACCCAAGTCAGCAATCTGCTGCGCGGCATCTGGAAAGCAGAACCCGATACGCTGCTGCCTTCCTTGCAGGAGCTCTTCGCCATCATCTCTTCCACCGGTAGGCTCGCTTTTACCTCAGGTCTTCCCGTTGAATTTAATCCCGTTGGGATTCTGTAAGTAAAAAAAAGAAAGCATAAGCTGGGGGGGATATGGAGAGAGGGTCTGCTCCAGAAAGGCTAGGAACAAGAGTGATGTTGGTGAGCAAAAAGCTGGGTAAGGCTTCCGCATCTCGTTTGCAAAAAAATAAAAAATCTCAATGGCAGCACACAGAGATGCTGAAAACTGAAATCTTTCTATCTGCTTTCTAGTGGTCTCTGGATTTTTGCAACTCAGGTATGTTATACCTGCCCTTGGTTGCTTAAAAAAAAAAGTTAGCTAAGTATTGAGGAACAGAACCTTCTCTTTACTGTTAATAGGGTTCTGATTTACACAGTATTTGTGTGATATCTGATTAGAGCAAAGTTCCTGAGGTTTCAAAGAGTGTAGGTAAAAAACTTTAAGTAATTTAGCATTTGTATTTATTAATAGGACTGGTGACTAGATTTTAGAAGTTCTTGGAGGGGAAGTAGGAAGAACTGAATGTAAATATTTTGGAGAATATTAGATTAGCAGGGTATATATTTTTATTCCTATGTTCCATGACTTCCTTGGTTTGTGATGCTCTTTGATATATAATTCAGGCACAGCTTGGTGATCATATAGATTCTACTTTGATTGGAGAGTTAGAAACCAGTTATATTTTTGTTATTTTTTGAAACTTTGATGTTACTTAAGTTATTATGGTATTACTAATATAGTTAATATTAAATGTCATTGACTGGACTGACTTGGACTGTCTGCATGTTTTTTAATGACTGTTGGCTTTAAAGTGCACCCATTTTTTTTCTAATGTGAGATTTTAACACAAGTAGAAATTTTCTAGTTGCACTACTATAGAATTACTTTACTTTAATAAAATATATACCATTATTACAAATTAAAGAGTGTAGTTGTTACCATCCAGCTGTGTTATACATGCTTGATACTAGCTGCATAGACACTACATATGGCTTCTCTATTTTAGGTTTCTCTTCGCAAAATAAATGATGACATGGTGTAATATGTCATGTGTTGTTGTTCATCTGAGGTTGTACTTAACCACTTTTAAGAACTGCTTAGGACCAGGTGATTTTTACTATGTCCTGATACATAAAACCAAACAGCTCAAAGAGAGTGTACTTTTTCACATGACTGGATGTGAATTGTAGCATTTGCTAAAAATGGACGTTGAAGCTGGTGTCCTTTTTATAGTAGCATCACATTACTGAATGATATGTCTATATGACTATGAGACATATAATTTACATTAAAAATGTAATTAAGAAATTCTGAGTTGTATTATTCAGAAATGTATTTTTATTTTGCCTTTATATCGTTTTTATAAATAATTCAAGATGATAATTACACATAATATTCCATCCCCCTTCTATTTTGCCACAACAACAACAACAACCATATGAGGTGGTTTGGATAGAAAGAGTGACTGGCTGGTTACCAGGCTGGTTTTCATGCCTAAGGACTAGAACTTTACTAGTCCTGGTGCCAAGCCACTAGACCAAACTATATTATATCCAGACTACCTGTGAGTTGAACTATGATATAGGAAAGCCCCACTAGAGCAGTGGTTCTCAACCTTCCTAATGCTGCGACCCTTTAATACAGTTCCTCATGTGGTGGTGACCCCCAACTATAAAATTATTTTCACATACACCTGTATTTGTATTGAAATATGTGTTTTCCGATGGTCTTAGGCAACCCCTGTGAAAGGGTCGTTCAACCCCCAAAGTGGTCCCAACCCACAGGTTGAGAACCAGTGCACTGGAGAAAGCAAAAAGCTGATTTTTCCAGGACTCTTGGAGTTTCCCTAGCTTGTCCCCAGATGAAAATAGGAAGCAATGCTCAAATAGTATCTTCTATTCTTCCAGCAAAGAGCTTCCACTGAACATCACTGCTTTTGGGTTTGAAGGGAGTCTGAGAGCTTTGAATTGCTTCAGAATATAGTTAAACATGAAACATGCCTTTTTAAATTGATTAAAATCTTAATGGAAAAAAGCAGAAATAATGTACTATAATTTCTTACATGTTTGGCAAATATAGATACTTCAGAACCTTCAGTTGCTTTGGCAAGTCTTGTGCAGCATATCCCTTTACAAATGATTACAGTCCTGATTGGAAGCCTTACCACAGATCCAAATGTAAAAGATGCAAGTATGACACAAGCTTTATGCAGGTATAGTATTCAGTCTGGCATAAGAGTAGTTAACTTAATTAAGCATCTTGTTGATTACATGCATTTTAAAGGGAAGTTTATTATTTCAATTTATATCACTGCTTATCTCAATTTCATGACTGGATAGTGTACAATACTGAAACCACAGCAAACAAACAAAACAAAAAAATTATCAACAATATATATGTAAATAGCAGCTGGGTAAAAACAATGACAAATTAGCGTAACTATTGTATGGACTACTGCCTACTGTCGCAAAGCATGGATGCCACAACAGAAAGGCTCTCTGGGCCCAACATATGGCATTACCTACTAAATGGGACCTGAAGCATGCTTCTTCTGCCAAACTTAATAGCACAAGTACACTACAATCAGGTGAAGGCAATTCCTCAGATAACCAAGCCCATTCTAGATAATATGCCTTGGTGGTACAGACTGTTAGTACTTAGCCTAGCAGCCAGAGCTCCCTGTAATTAAGGCATGTTCAAATCTCACCAGGCTCAACGTTGACTCAGCCTTCCATCCTTCTGAGGTAGGTAAATTGAGGATCCAGATTGTTGGAGGCAATAAGCTGACTTTGTAAAAATGCCACTAATAAGCAGCCATATACTAAAGAATGAAGGCTATTGCTAAGCATATTGAGTTGTGCTTAAAAATTGTAAACTGCCCTGAGTCTCTGGAGAAGGGCGGCATATAAATTGGATTTAAAAAAAATCTGCATATGTCTGAACATGGTGTTGCTGTGTTGGATTTGTATTTGTATTGGAATGGAATGAAATACTTTATTCGGTCAAGTGTCATTAAAAACAGAAGGAATTTGTGTCCAGTATAAAAGCATTCAGTGTACTTGCAACAATGGAGAGAATAATAATACGATACCAATAAATTGGGAAATGAAGATAATGAAAAGGATAAATAATATTCCATGGTTTAATATGCATACACATTAGACAGAAATTGCGAGAATAAGGTGTTGAGCAGAGTGATGGCATGAGGGAAAAAGTTCTCTGTTTAGTTGTCTTAGCATACAGTGACCCATAGTGCCATCCTGAGGTGAAATAGTTTATTTCCAGGATGTGAGATGTCTGCAGATATCGTCTCAGGCCTCCTTCTGGCCTGTGGAAGGAATGTCTTCTATGGAAGGAAAGCTGGTTGCAGTTACTCTTTCTGCAGCGTTGACTATCTGTTGCTGTCTGTATCTGTCCTGTTTGGTTGCTGTACTAAACCAGAGAATTATAGAAGTATAAACAATAGACTCAATAATTTCTCTGTAAAGCTATATCAGCAACTTCTGGGAGAATTTTGAGTTGATGCAGAAGAACATTATCTCTTGTGTGTCTTTAATGATGGTTCTAATGTTAAGGATCTATTGCAGGTCTTGGAAAATTACAGAACTCAAAAACTGAAGGACTGTTCTGTTGAATATAGTAAGAGGCAGTAAAATAGAAGGGTTCTTCATAAATTCCGCTCTTCATTTCTACATGCAGCCTTTCTAGAAACTAACCTAAAGTTGGGAAATGGGGGGAAATTCACTTTTTTAAAAATTAGATCATGAAACTTATATTTCCAACAAAAAACAGCAGGATTTCTGGTTTCCAAAGAAAACTTAGTGGAGATTTCCTGTAATAGCATAATGTAGAAACTTATTTATTGGGTGGGGGTGTTTACAAATCTGGAAGAAGAAATATTTTAAAGTGTACAAAAATGGTGAATATTGTGATTTGATAGAAAATCTAACTTGAAGATTATATGTAATATATCAAATTAATGCTACCAAGAATTTGTTTTTTGCTATAATAGATGTTTTGATGATGGATTGATGATAGTGTAAAGAACATATGTTGGGTTTGATAGTTTTGTTCATGTAATGTAATAAAATCAGGAGAGATTCAAACTGTTTGTCTTTATAGTGATGTCCGTACAATTTATTCCATAGAGCACTGCAAATAACAAAATATGTGTTGCCTTGATGGAAACTAGACAAAATACTGAATTGTTGCTATAGTTTCCCTAAAGGAAAAGAGATATCTGGTAAAGTTTTTCTCCCAGCCAGAGCACCATAAAGTGCTGGTCTCAGTGTGACCTATGACCTTCATATAATTGATATAATATGTAAACCAATACTAGAGTTCAGTAATTGACTACCTGGGATATAGGTTTTGCAGCTGAAATACTAAAAAAAGAGAAATTCATCACTTTTCAGGATGATTGACTGGTTGTCCTGGCCATTAGCTCAGCATGTGGAGACCTGGGTGATAGCACTACTGAAAGGACTGGCTGCAGTTCAGAAGTTTACTATCCTTATTGATGTTACTTTGCTTAAGATTGAATTGGTAAGTAGTAGTATCAATGTTTATAGAATTTTAGTTAATGTTGTAATAAAATTGTAAACTAGTTGCTTTTTTATAGAATGTATTTGTAAATAAATGATACAGAATTATAATACTGCTGTACATTTCTTATTTTTAATAACAATTCTTCCTTTTCCTGAAAGGTATTTAATCGCCTTTGGTTTCCTCTGGTGAGACCCGGTGCTTTGGCTGTCCTTTCTCATATGCTGCTCAGTTTTCAGCATTCTCCAGAGGCTTTTCACTTGGTGAGTTTTATCCTTTTGTTTGGCTTTAAAACTCACTGAAAAAGAAAATATGGATAAGCATGCCATTTCACAATTATATCAATAAAACCAAAACTACATTCTTACAATCTAGAAAAAAATGAATCATAATTTTTGATTATCTTAATGGTTGATGTCATAAAACATAATTTAAAACAAATCTAAATAACAGTAATTTAAAGAATTTTCTATTTATCTATATTAAGATGTAAAAACTAGTAAGGAGAGAGATACTTTACAGAATTTTGTTGCTGATGTCTCTCTGGTTCTTAACACTTTCTTTCTAAGAATGTTATATCAGACTGTTACTCCAGTGCCTAAAACGTCTTTGACCCTATAGAAATTTTTTGCATTCTTTCATGTAGTCCACTCCAGTACTCTTAATAACTTTATGGAACAGGAATGGCTCATGCAGACTGAAAGTGAAATCATCAAAATTGATTTCCTAGTTTGCTTCATTGAAGCTTCAACTTAATTTAAACAGTCTGTCATCAATGAATTTGGATGCAATTCATTTTATTTGTTACATTGCTACAGATGCCTGTTATAAAGAATAGCATGGATTATAATTTAGTAACAATGCAAATTAAACTAAAAATTATAGCAACGAACAATCAAAGGTGTACTCTGCTAATTCTAAAATGATGGAATGTTCTTTTTAGCATTTTTGTACTGTTTTTCCTTATTTCCTAGCAGAGGTGGAAAATTATGGAATTGTAAAATTAATTTCAGGAATAGCTCATAAAAATAGAATGTTTTATATATTTTCAGACTTGCCATACATTTTAAAATGTTACTAAATGTTTCAATCACAGCATGTAGGGTAACAGTGTACTAACATTGGCTATCCTTACTTCTATCCCAACAGAATGTGAAATTATATTTCTTAATTTGAAGTTGCTCATTTAAAATATATAGATAAAACTGATCCATTAAGGTGTTCAGGTAACTAGAAATATAGTTAATATGTTGTGACTTCCTAGTACAGTAACTTTCTTTAAAATGTATTACGTTCAAGAAGCAAACCAATCATTGATCTATTTATCTTAAAACTAGATTGTTCCACATGTGGTTAAATTGGTAATATCGGTCAAAAATAATGGTCTGCCTACCAGCACAGCATTCTTAGAACAGCTGAGTGAATTAATGCACTGTATGATGTACCATTACTCTGGATTCCCAGAACTTTATGAGCCCATTCTAGAAGCAATAAAGGTATGCAAATACAAATATTTCAGTACTGAAGGATTTAAACATTTTAAACATGCATAAAAATTGTATCAGCTGTTTTCAGATTTCAGGAAAAAGTAATGAAAAACATTGAAATCATCAGAATAAAAGGTAA
This sequence comes from Mimophis mahfalensis, assembly GCA_032468015.1. Classification (NCBI taxonomy): domain Eukaryota; kingdom Metazoa; phylum Chordata; class Lepidosauria; order Squamata; genus Mimophis; species Mimophis mahfalensis. The sequence goes on along the minus strand of JANHFR010009726.1, from coordinate 5,899 downwards.
CACTGTCATTAATGTAAATCTTTAAATAAGATTTTGAAATTTATCCAATAAAGAATACATTACCATAAAAGAAAATGGTAATGTATACTTTTAGTTCAACATAGGAAGATTTTCATAGAGGTATTTCTTGCCACTTAATTATTAAAAGGAAAGTCATTTTAGCTAATTATTTGATATCAGAAATTTGCTGTTTAAACTAGCCCAATTGCCAGGTTAGAAAAAAGATTTTCAATTTTTGAAAGCAAGGGAATAGTGTTTTAGAACAGTGGTTCTCAACCTGTGGGTCAGGACCCCTTTGGTGGTCGAACGTCCCTTTCCCAGGGGTCGCCTAAGACCATCAGAAAATGCATATTTCAATACAAATACAGGTGTATGTGAAAATAATTTTATGGTTGGGGGTCACCACAACATGAAGAACTGTATTAAAGGGTCGCGGCATTAGGAAGGTTGAGAACCACTGTTTTAGAAGATACCACTATGTATACGTATACACTATATATATAGATGTATGTAATAAACTTCCACAAGATGTCAGACAATGTCTGTAAAGATGGATTGGTGAGCACTTAGCTTTGATCCTTGATTTGCACTCCAAGAAATAAAAATATAGTGAACAAAATGGTTGGAGTGGAACCTCAGTTCACGACCACAATTGGTTCCATAACTTTGGTTGTGAACTGAAACAGATTTTTCCATTGGGTTGTATGGAAATACGATGGATCCATTTCAGACCCCTATGAGCTCTATTTTTTTTTTAAGATTTTGAAGCACACAGATACAGTGCTGTAGTTAAATATGCCCCAGAATGCAAAGTGTAACAGTAAAATCCTTTAATACAAACACTGAGGAAACCACAAACAAGAAACAAAACTGTTCAGTCGGTTGATTCTGAGCGAGAGAGAGGTTGCTGTTTTGCGGGAGATCCACCTCTGCGATGGAAGGACACTCTCCTTCAGGTGTTCTCTCTCTTGAGATTTCTTTGTCCTCAGAAAGTTTGGTTGTGAACCGAGTCAAACATGTAGCTGATTTTTTTGGGTTGTGAACTGAAGCCTTTGTGAACTGAGGTTCCGCTGAATATGTTGTTAGTTACAAATAGAAAAGAGGCTGCTTGGCTACTCTTTTAGTAGATATAAATGTCATGAAAACTATTGGATAATATTCGCTGCTCAACTTTTCTCTCTGTTTTCACTATAGGAGCTTTCCAAACCCAGTGAAGAAAAAATTAAGATGATACTGAATCAGAGTGCCTGGACATCTCAGTCCAGTTCCTTGCAATCTTGTCTGTCTAGATTTTCTGGAAAATCTGAAACTGGAAAAACTGGTCTAATTAATTTAGGAAATACTTGTTACATGAACAGCGTGATTCAAGCACTATTTATGGCTACAGAGTAAGTTTAATCCTATTTATTTTAAGGTTTGCAACTTTTTGTGTATGCAATATATTTCTTTTTTTTAAAAATTACATGGCATTTTTAAAATTTAAGATCTAAACAGTCCCTATCATACTGGCATTTCAAAGGGCCTTGAAGACATAGCTGTTGGTGATGACAACTAGCACTCATTTTTTTCCTTTTCCCTGTTACCATCTAGGCTTGTATCTTTGTTTTTTTGCTTTGTGTTCCTTGTTTTGAAATGTTTTGAACAATTTGTAAATGCCAGAATAGCTGGGAGTTGAGTGGCATATAAATTTAAGTTATTATTATTTCTACTACTAGTTCTGTAGTGGCTTGAATATGGTAGTAAGCTTCTGAGTAAATAGTAGAATGTGTTCCCTTGCTTCAGTTCACATCATGATTAAAGAAAATGTAAATCACAATCAATAATAATTTTTATTTCAACATTGGCCAGCAAATAAAACAAAAATTTATTTTAATATTATTTAGGATATAAATATCAGAAATTATATTGGGGCAGTGAAGAGGTAGGCAGCAGTGCAGGAGGGGATGGCTGTGTGCGCGCAACCTAACCCTGTGCATGACCAAATTAAGCTTTGCATGCTCTCCTGTTTGCGTGGCCTGGTTCCCAACAGATTGCAGACTGGCACCAATCCAAGGCCTGGGGGTTGAGGACTGCTCAGTTAATGAAATGCCAAACATATTTCTATAGTAGAAGGAAGTTTAAAGGCATCCCTTCTGCATTAT